>SCLH01001429.1:306320-327293 GCA_004367855.1 Oikopleura vanhoeffeni
TATTTTCTTTAGACATTTAGGGGAGTGTACTGAGCCGATAGTCTTCAAATAATTAACGCCCGAAAACAGGCAATTGCTAATTTTATAAACGCAATTAAAACTTAAGTGTAAAGAAAAAAAATTCAAATAAATTAATATGGTTTTTGAAAGTCAAAAATAAAATAAGAATTTGTATTCCATTATACTGTATAATTTATACATCTTTAAATAATAGCATTGCGTAGGCCCAAAAACTGGCTGGCCGAGCAAAATAAATATAGGGTACGTTAGTGTCGTTTTGTCAAAATATTTTTCTCAATACAGGAATAACGCCCGTTTTGTCCTCTTAGAGGCACCTACTTCTCGAAAATGGCCAAAAATAGCCGAATTTCTGTCATTTGGTCCTCTTAGACATACGAGAGTATAAATTATAACATAATTTATATTTAATTTCATTTCCATTGGCTAAATTTATACCTGAACTGGTTTGCAGTTTCGCCATGGGTCTTCGAGCATAGAGTGTTTATAATATCTTTTGGCAATCGTCTGTTGGTCAATCTCGACCACGCCTAGGGATTCACCTTTACGCTGCGATTTTAACTCTTCTTTACTTAGAGATACTCGCACGTCCATTTTGCATCCATTTATGTTGTGACCGGCATGGTTTTTTACCGCTGAAGTGATATTTTAGAATGATAAGNCTCCCTGAGTTTTTAGGGTACAACAATGATTTATGACTCAAATTAACCGGACAGAACGTGCGCAAAACACCAAGTTGAGTTTTTGAAAATTCTGGAATTTGCTCTCAGTATCACAAAAAACCTGTATTTTGACCCTTGGTTATGGGTCTTAATCAAAATGTATCTCCTCTCTGGATTTAAAAGTCACACATTCGAAACCTAGATAAATGTGCAGCTAAAAAGTCCGTGCAAAACACCAAGTTGAGTTTTGTCTAAATTTCTGACTCGTTTTTCTGTAAATCGTGTTTTAAATTTCCAAAAATCAAGAAATTTCAACTTTTTCATACGAAATATTTTTGAAGTCATCATAAAGTGCTTTCCTAGCCATGTATCAAAATAAAACGAGTACCAAAAAGCTTGTAATTTTCCATATTTTGATAAAAAAGGCATAAAAATAAAATTGGGAAAATTTGTTTCTAGAGCCTCATTATACGACGACCACCCCCTTAAGGGGGTTCGATAGGCAGCCTATATACTTTTGTAATGTTAATCCAGAAATGTCTCCCAGAGATTACAAACTCACGTATCAAAATGTTTTATTCACTTCCTATGTCTATGCCGAGAGAAATAAGCAATTAAAAAAGTCTTTTTTTCCTATAGAAATCCTTTAAGGGGGTGCCATAAGTCCTGCAGATTGGTTCATTTTTTCAGAGCGATAAATGAAAGAAAAAAAATGTGAAAATTTATTTTTTAATTTTTATCTTCAATAAAAGTGTCCATTCTTGCAAACGTTTATATTTTAAATTTCTTAACATCGCTAATTATTTGGGAAAATATAAAAAACTACTTTTCACTGTACATCCATTTCCAACTAAACTCGACTACAGATTTTTTTTAAAGACGATATTAATAAACTTCAGGCATTGTCGGGTGTAGTGCGCTAAAAAGTCTTGTTTTTACGTTGCTAATTAAAAAATTTCCTTGATATGAAAGTTTTTTTCCCATGAAAAATGGTCAAAAATGGCAAAAAGTAGAGAAAAACAACTTTTTTTGAGATNAAAATTATTGATTTATTTATGATTTAAATTGAAAGTGCGCTAATTTGTTTTCTTTTGACGCTACCGAGTTAAAAATTACACCAAAATCCTTAAAAGTGTTTGTATTTACGGAAAAAATTATTTTGAAGCATTTTTTCTGGTTTCTAAATTTTGTCAAAAATTTAGGCGCAAAATGAAAAGTTGACATGGCCCCCAAGAGACGCCGAATCAAAATTTCAAAAAAAACTCTCTAGTTCATTATCAAACAAGTCTTGTGCTTTCAGATGCAGTATGAGTCGAAACTGTATCTCTAAAACTGGTGGGGGAGATAGCTTTTGCCTGAGCTTCCCAAAATGACCATTTTAAACAATTTGACTCAAAATAAAAAGTTGACATGGCCCCCAAGAGACGCCGAAGCAAAATTTAAAAAAAACTCTCTAGATCATTGCCAAACAAGTCTTGTGTTTTCAGATGCAGTATGAGTAGGGAGCGCACCGGTAAAACTAACGAGAGAACTACAGTAGTTGATACAAATTCTTTGACCTCACGGGGGTTGTTGACTCTGAAAAAAACGATTCCGGGCACAAAAAAAAAGTTTTTGGCCATCTAGTGGTCNGAAATGGACTTTTTAAAACGCCCATTTAGAGCACTAACTTCGATTTTTAGCATATAAAACTCCATTTACCTGATTTTTTAGAAGTAGAGTCGTTGTCACAAAAAAATTTGCTAACTTTTGAAAATAAAAATTTTTGAAAAAATTTATTTGAAAATTTGTGAAAAAAATTTTTCGTCATTTTGAAGGAAAAATTTATGCAAAGACTGACTCTGAATCTTTTTCCAAAATTTTTTCCTTGGACAACCTGGATCAGTTTCGGTCACTAAAAGATGTCAAATTTTCAGGAAAACACGAAAAACGTATTGGCTAACTTTATTTTCGTTTACTTTATGGTGCAACCGGTAATTTAAACCTATAACCGGTATTATCACCGGCAAAAAAATTATCTTTTTATTTTTTTTNTTTTTTTTATTTTTCATAATTCTTGCCTTTGAATTCTGCTTAAGATTTTTCTTCCCGTTTTTCGTTAATTTCGCCCGTTTAAAACTTAGAAATTGGCCCGGTGCGCTCCCTAAGTATGAGTCGAAACTGTATCTCTAAAACTGGTGGAGGAGATAGCTTTTGCCTGCGTGTCTTTTTAAGAAGCTTTTTAAAAGCGTATGTGTCGGCGTAGGTAGGATTGTATCAGATTACTGTTAAGTGCAAAATTACCGCGAAGGTTGGTTTTGTTAGTTACAAATGTTTTTGGAATATCACTTTTGCTAGTTTGTCGGGAAATGACATTGGAAGAGGCTCAAATCAGCGACACCCACTCCCTTAAGGGGATTGTGGGTGCAGTAGTTATTTACAACCACGGTCTCAAATTCGGTATTGTTTTTTTTTGTATCCGACCATCCAGCACATGAGAAATTGATTGCAAGCAAAAAAAAGTTTTATACTATCGAATAACTAGTTCTAGAACATCGGATTTGCTTGCAAAAATAATTTATTTATTTACAATTCCACACATAGGATAGTCTCAAATTACAAAAAATAATAATCACAGCTAAAAATTACACTAAATGAAAGTATTTCAATATTATAATTGTTACAATTTTTGCCCTTTTTTCAATATTTTAATTTTTAGCCTAATCAATGTAATAATGGCGCGCATTAAATCAGCATAAAATAGTGATTGCGAGAAATCTGACAAAAATTATTAAAATTTTGTCAGTCTATAATTTTACTAAGATAATCGAGAATGANATTAAATAAATAAAAATTGAAGAAAAAAATACGTGAAGACCTTTTTTTTCGCCTTTTTAGTCAAGAATTGAAAAAAGAGGGTTTTATACGATATTTTATTGAACACTATGTTTATACACAAATTTGCCCGAATATTTTCATAAGGTTGCCATATTGTCCTAAGGATTCTTGCCAGTATTGTTCCTTAGGTTTTGCCATAATTGTCCTTATACTTTTAGCAACAAAAATAGAGTTACACTAGATTTTGACAAATAATTCTCCTATAAGGATAATATATGCAAAATTTCCATACTGTTCCTTAAAAAAGGTATTGCCAATATTGACACTAAGGTTTTAGCACATCATTGTCACTATTAGGTTTATGCCACCATTGTCCTTTAAAGTTTTTGCCATATTGTCCTTAAAACATTAACAGGACAAATACGAAACAAATTTCACAAGCTCAAATATGGGCGAAAACTATGACAAAAATTAAGGAAACATGGCAGGAAGTAACGGACAAATATAGCAAAACCTAAGGACAATATGAAAAATTGAAAGGACAACGATGACACAATCTAAGGACAATTCGGCAAGAAATATGCAAGACAATATAGCAAAAATCTAAGGACAGTCATTAGGCAAAATTTAAGGACAGTATGGCAAAATATGAAGACGTCATGGCAAAAATATTAGACAATTTATGGACAATATGTACATAAATTCAACGACAGTTCTGGCGGACCTCAAAACAACTATGCGCAAAAGCCTAACTGACAACATCATCGGCAATAAATAAGGACAATATTAGGCAATATTTTTCTTCTTTGGAAAACATTCCTTAAGGACAACTACAAGAAAAAAAGGAATTTTTATAAAATATAATGGACTAGTCTTTTAAATTTGGAGAAAATTATGCTTATTAAGTAAAATCTTGTACCGAATAATAGCTTAGCTCCTAAAGGACAATTTGAGAAAAATGTTCAGAGGAAACCCTTTTTTTCTTGCTACTTCACATTTTTGAAAAGGGGGTCTTTCAATGAAATTTTCAACTAGAATGGTTGTTATTTTTCTTAAAATTTTCCCAAATCTGTGCTAATATCACTCGAACTTTTCCTTCAAGTGCCTTATATTTCCCAAAATTGTCCTAAATTCAGCCGAATCGTCCTAATTTTCTCAACTCATGTCCCTTATATCTGAAATTGTCCTCAATCTAAGCATAATTTGCGTTAACATTAGAACCCATTGGGAAATATCAAGGACAAATTTGTTAAATATAAGGACATTTGCGGTTGATATTAGGCGACTATTTGGCCCAATATAAGGACAATTTGGCTAATATAGACAATCTGGGATTTATACACGTGAATTCAGAAAAAATAATTGACAATTGAGAAGTACAGCTTTGGGGAAATTTCTATAGAAAAATACATCCATTTTAATGGAAAATTCTATAGAAAGGCACCACTGTTTTACGGTTTTCAAAAGTGAAGAGTTTAAAAAAAAAAAAAAGGTCTTTGGGACAATTTTTGCTAAGGACAATTGAGGAAACAATCGCACCTGTCCTCTATCAGACGCACTCACAGTATACTTTTTGCCATTTCTGTCCTTTAGGTTTAGCCAATGTTGTCCTTAAATTTTGCCATTTTATCCTAAGAATTTCAATATTGTTTCTTAGGTTCCGCCTACTAGCTCGCTTGGAATTTATGAACTATTGTCCTTAAATTATGCCATATGCTTAGAATATTGTCATTTTGTCCTTAAATTTTAATTTATTGGCGCAATTTTGGCAAAATTTTCCTAAAGTCAATGCCGTTTAAAATTATAAGAGGACAATATGGCAAAATATTACTGTTGCATGTTGCGTTATAAGGACAGGTGGAGATTTTTCCCAAATTGTCAGCTTAGCAAAATTGTCCCAAGGACCTTTTTTTTTTTTTTAATCATTGCACTTTTTGAAACCGTAAAAGGGGTCTTTTCTATGAATTTTCATTAAAAGGTGTATTTTTCTAAAATTCCCCTAAACTGTACTTCTTCCAATTGTCATTATTTTTTCTGTTCACGTTATAAATCCCAGATTATCCTCTATATTGCCAAATTGTCCTCTATATTGGCCAAATAGTCCATATCACCCAAATTGTCGCTTAGTTATTTAAACAAATTGTCCTTATATTTCCCAATTGTTCTATGTTATAAGCCAAATTATGCTTATATGTAGGACATTTCAGAATATAAGGACAATTTCAGAAAATAAGGACAATCTTGGAAGAAAATTAGGACCCATTCGGGTAGATTTAAGGAAATTGGAAAGCTATCCAAGGACACTTGAGGAAAATTCGGGTGGATATTACACAATTTGGAAAAATTTTTAGAAAAATACACCATTCTAGTGAAATTTCATTGAAAGGACCCCTTTTTTCAAAAACAGTGAAAGAGCAAAAAAAAGCGGTCCTTCATCTGACATCTTTCTCTCAAATTGATCTTTACGGAGCCTTATTACAAGCATAATCTATCGTACAAAATTTTTACGTTAATCAAGCATAATTTTTTCTCCCAAAAAATTTTAAACTATCTATATATTTTATAAAAAATTTCCTTTCTGTCTTTGTCCTATTTTATAAACTTATCCTTATATTTTCCAACAAAATCTACTTATTTCTTGTAAATAGTCCTATTATTCTTGAAATTGTCTACATTGTTCCCCAAATTTATAAGCGTCATTTTGGAGATTTATTAAGCATTTATAACGACGCAATTTATGAAACATGAGACAACTTTGGCGGACAATAAAAGACAATTTCAGAAATTTGAAAAAGGGGTATGAAGGGGATTTGGAAATTTTAATATGAACTAATGTTGCCCATATTGTGCCTAATTCTCCATTCCAAATTTCTTTAATAAATTTTTTTTGAATATCGATGTTTGAAAACAATAATTTTTCCCAAAAATCATGAAAGAACTTTTTTTTTTTTCTCTTCACCCATATTTTATGAAAAAAGAGGTGACTTTTGATAGTTTTTGAAAAAAAAAGACCCTTTTTTGAATTGTTCTTTCGTGCCATGATCTGTCCTATTGGAGGACCGACCAAAATCAAAAGCGCAGGTTTTGGCCATATTTCGCCATATTGTCCTATATAGAGGGTGTCCTTTATAGACGCAACCACAGTAGTTTATTAAAAAAATGATTTGCGGTGGTTAACTCGATTTTCTGGCCACTAGAGGGCTCGAAAAGTTTTTTTAATGCTCAGAATCATTTTCTTGGTATATTTACCTTGTAAGCCAAATAATTTTAGTCAAACTGTCTAGTGTTTAGTCAGAAAGTTTTGCCGGTTCGCTCCCCTAAATATGCCGTAGCTTTTAAAAAAACTGGTAAAACCAGCATTGTTTGAAAATAATGCTTGTTCTAACAATTCTTCGTTAAAAAGGAATTCGTGTTATCCGAATCGAAATGAAGAATCCGATTGGCACGGCGAACTTCGCCACCTGCACGGATGAGGAGTTGTAATTTCTATCACGGGGACAGTATTACTTGTTTCGTTGTGTTCTATAGGATAGAAAAAAAATTTAACTCATTTTTGGAAAATAATAAAAAAATCAGAAAAGTTAATTGCGTTTATTATGAGCCATTTTACACATTAAAAGCTAGAAATAAGGTCGCCCTAAAGTAACCGAAGGATTAGTCTTAATGATGACCTCATTGCGTTTTAGATGTGAAATTTCGTTTTAGCGAATTCAGCCATCAGGGCCAATGTAATGTTCGCTTTATTTTCTTTAGACATTTAGGGGAGTGTACTGAGCCGCTAGTCTTTTCAAATAATTAACCCCGAAAACAGGCAATTGCTAATTTTATAAAGCAAAATTAAAACTAAGGGGGTTCTATAGAGCATGCCCTATCTATTTGTACTCGAAATTATTCTTGACTGGCATTCTGTTGAATTTTGATCTCCACGTAGAGTTGTTTAATTTATATAAAGAAATAAAAATATTGAAATTTAACAATTCTGGAATTTTTTCAAGTAAAAACTTTGAAACAAGCTCTATTTTGATATATAGGTTCTATACGGCAAGATCGTAGTCTTTTTGAAACTAAAAGAAGCTTAGAGAGGTCTGATTTTCATTTGATTTCTTGACCAACGTGGCTTTTTTTTAGTCATAATAAATCAAACAAAATCGTTAAAAAATACCAAAAATTTTCGGAAAAATATTAAAAATTTTTTCTGAGTGTCGAAAATAAAAAAATCTTTCTTGCTCTAGCGCTCGACGTTAAATATTTGGTCCATAGTTTTATAATACCGTTTCCAAAAACATTCAACTTACGAATCGTCTGGTCTTAAAAAAAAACTGATTGGACGAATTGGTTGTCAAAAAGATAAATTTTCAAATCGTACTGCCTGGGAGTAAAGAAATAATCGTTAAATCAGGCCACAAACAGTTTTGTTAAACAATTATTTGACGAAAAAAAGCTTATAGTACACGGAAAAAATATTTTGCCATGTAGCATGAAAAAAAGAATAACAAACTTTCCGTGGCCAAAATAGCAAAAAACAGCTCCTTTTCGCCCAGCTTTGATATCTTGAATTGTGAGAAAAATTAAAATAGGCAACAACAGTTTTTCCGCCTTTGAATTCCCGCACGGTAATGTCACAGAATTTTGAAAGCAATTTCCTAAATAGGACCGAAAAAGAAATAAGCTTTTTCAAGAATTTTTTTTGCTTCCTGGTTACCTCATTTTACCGGTTGTTCAAACATGCGTATCTTAAAAATATGATCAAAACGTCTCCAGAGATTACGAACAACTTGATCAGAATGTTTTATTCACTTCCCTATGGACTATTGCCGAGAGAAATAAGCAATTCAAAAAGTCTCGTTGTTCCGTATAGAACCCCCGTAAGTGTGAAGAAAAAAAATTCAAATAAATATATGGTTTTCTGAAAGTCAACAGATAAAATTAAGGAATTGGTATTCCATTATACATCTTTAAAATAATAGAATATGCGATCATTCTTTAACTGGCTGGCCGAGCAAAATTAAATAACGTGGGTGTGCGTTGAGTCAATAATATGTTCTCCATACAGTTATAACGCACCGTTTGTCCCTCTTAAAGCCCTACTTCTCAGAAAATGGCCAAAATAGCCGAATTCTGTCAATTTCGGTCGCTTTCTAGACCACCGACAGTATAAATATATACATATATTTATAACTTTAATTTTCCATTGGCCTAAATTATACCTTGAACTGGTTTGCAGTTTTCGCCATGGGTCATCGAGCATAGAGTGTTTGATAATATCTTGTTGGAATTCGCTCTGTTTGGTGCAATCTCGACCACGCCATAGGGAATTCAACCTATTTACGCTGCCGATTTTAACTCTGTCTTTACTTAGAGATACTCGCCGACGTCCATTTTGCATCCAAATTATACTTGTGTGACGCGGGCATGTGTTTTACCGCCTTGAAAGTTGGAATATTTCTAGAATGAAAGGTCGCTTTTTTTTCTCGGTTGCTCCGACCTTAAGGGGTATCTGTCCTCTGAGATTAACTAGACTTAGATAGCGACAAAACGGTCTTTTGCAGTCTTAATCTTAACCGAATCTGGGAACGCAGCGATTTTTTTTCTTTTTCTCCGATGATTCCGGTTCACCGGTCAATTCGCAAAAAAACGGTTTTTTTCGGTCAATTGGAGCAATTTCGATGACGATTTCCGGGTACGTGATTCACCTAGGAGCCAAAAAAATTTCTCTACCCGGCCATAATTTTTCTAAGGTTTCCCACGTGCAGAAAAAACTATTTGCTCGCTATCTTGTCCTAGTTTCCCAGTCGAAAATCATCTGGAAGCAACCGAAAAAAAGCGAACCTCCAGCAATGACACCTAGAGGTCGTTTTTTTCCAACTGACCCACTTAAGGGCGGTGTCGTCGCCAAAATTGGCCAAACACGTCAGTTTGTAATCGGTTTCACGGCTGAATGTAGAAACAAGAAAGATATGAAACCACCAGAAATGATATATATGAGTCAATAGGCGTCGAGTCATGGTCGAAGTTGATTGCACTGATTTTCACTTCCGCCGGAAATGACGTCCAAAAATTTCTCTTCGAAAAATTGAAAGTCTATCTCCTCCCTGAGTTTTTGAGGTATCGATTTTTTTTAAAATCACCCATCATGTCGTAACGATCATATCTTAGGCTGTATGCTCAAAGAATTTCGGATTGGATGAAAATCGCTTTAAAGTGGGTAGCGGTCGCACTCTTTTTATGGTACTTTGGGTGTAAAAATAGCACGAAATTGCTAGGGAACACTTAGAAAGCATAAACTTATTAAAAAAAACAAAAAAAGTTCGAAATTTTCATTTTTTTCAGAATTTTTCTTCAGTATTTTTTTTGGAAAACATTGAAACCCACTTTTTGACTAGAAAAACTCAAAATATCAAAAAGCTGTAAGCAGATTTTTTGATCAGTGAATTTCAAGCTTTAATTTGGTGGTACTTTCGACTTAATCCGACGACTTTCATTTTTCAAGGTTTCACTTCCGGTTTACTAAAATGCGATTTTCTAGAATTCAACATAAAATATTATAAATTCTGCACCATCATTTAATAACAAAATCATATTTCCCATCTTTTCCCAAATTATATCAGTGACGGTCGCTTATTTTTTAAGCTAATGCATAATTGTTGCAGTTGAAATAGATTGAAAAACTAGACGATATGATGAAGTTGTATGATAGTCTCGCTTCGAAAGCCTAGTGTTTCAAACTAACTAATTCACTAAAGTCTGGCAAGACCAGTGACCTTAAGCCGGTTCACCGAGATATAAACCGGACTTTTATCATTTTGGTAGGTTCGAAACTCGATGAGCCCAAAAGTTTTTTTCTGCGAAAATTCAGCCGTAACGTTAATTTTTGTTCAATGTTTTTTCATTCTAATATATCATGATTGTCTACACATTTTTACTGCGTTGAATTAAATTTTGATGAATTCCTGGCAGAACAAAAACAAGTTTTATATCTTTTTCTTTTTTGCAAATTTTATACTGAATGCCCTATATAATAATCTCCGGTTCCCCGTGAACCCGCGTTAAATGGTACAGGTCCAGACTATGGGCATTAGTTAGTCTGGAACTAGCTTTCCGACATGAGCGTATCATAACCAACTTTATCCCATGTCTATTTTTTCAATCTTATTCAAATGCAACTTTGCGATTACTTAAAAAACACGGGCAGTCAGTGCATTCTCTGAAATGTGTAACCTAGGAGGAGATAGAATTTGAATGCGAAAATCTTGAAAATTAGGCGCGGTTTTTCGGCGTTCTAGAAAAACTAGTTGGCGCATTTTTGTTACAAATCGCCACCATCCATATTAACAATCAGAAGTGTTTTCCGTGGTTCATTACAAGTTTTGAGATGAAAATCGTATGCCGACTCTAGGAGGAGATAGATTTTGAAATTTGAATTAGGTGTTCCTATGAATTCGCTGAATGGTAGGTCACACAGGGGTCGGCCAAAATTACTTCGATTTAAGTTTTCTTGTTGTTAAGAATAGGATCTACCAAATCGCTATTCTCAAAAGTTTCGACAGTAGTTTAGTATTTCTGGTAAAGTGGCATAAAAAAAGTACATTTTTGCGACCGCTACCCCCTTAAATCTAGAAAAAACGCTTATTATAGCCTTAAAATCATGAGTTTTCAAAACCTATTTTGTCTGTCAATTTTTAAAATTCAATTTTTTGAATAGCAGAAACGTAAATACCAAACAATTATCTTTCGTTGTATGCTCAAAGAATTATGACAGACTTTCTTAAGAAAACTAAAGTTTCTCTCCAGCGAGGTCAGAAACCCAAGTGAGAATTTGATTTTAGTCAGAAAAAAATATTTTTTTTTCTAAATTTTTATTCAAAATTTAATTTTCATAACCTATCAGACGCAGAATTCAATGCAGTTTCAGAAAATATAATTTTGATATTTCTGCGATGAAAATTAAGCCTCAAAACTCAAAATCAAATTTCCAAAAAAAAGACTATTTTCTAGAATAGTACTTACTACCCTCGAAAGGAACTCTAAAAATACCAATTAAAAGTTAATAAATTGATTTCAAATGCAGAAAATATGCAGTTTCGAACGTTCTAGGAAAAATAACCTCATTACACATTTTTGTCCAGATTTGCGACGACCAGCCCCTTCAGGGGTATCTGTTCTGAGAGAACTAGACTAGATATGCGCAAACGGTGTTTTGCATCTGAATCCTGACCGAATTTGTCATGGTCAAAAAAAATTGACCGTTTCGTCTTTACAGACGATCGCGTCTTCAAATATTTCATAATTTCGTAAGGTTTTGGCCAAATTTTGTCTATATATTTCTGTGAAAAGTTTTTTGGCTGAAGAAGGATCAAATGTGAAGAGAAGTATAAAAGACAACAATACTGATGAAGGACCTACAATCTTCCAAACAACCGGAAGGAAAGATTACTACTTAAAATATAGTATTTTTTTGCGCCCTGTATTTACTGCAAACAAAACTTTGAGACGGATTTTTATTTCTTGTAGTGGATATATCTCAATACGTATATGTAACCTACTTTAAATTCACAAATCCTGACAAGTCCAGAATCCTCATGGTATAACCATAATAGTAGTATAACTCAAATGTTCTACTTATATGGGTAATTACTTTCATGTAAAAGTAAATTAACTGTGAGATTCGCTTCTTAATGTAACAAAAAGTCATAATAAATGCAAATCAACTCAAAAAAAAAGAAAAAACACGACAGTAATTAGATTTTTCCGTTTCTGATTCATGTAATTTTTCAAAATCTCATAAACTTTGAACTTGAATATTTTTTCAAAATTTTAAAAATAATTTTTGGAAATCAAATGTGAAAAAGATTTTTACTCGAAAATTTAACAGCATTTTTTAATATAATTAACCTAATTTTTCGCAAACTATCTTAAAAATAATGTAATTTGCAAGAATGCGATAGAATGCTAAATATACCATATAAAATCCATTTGTTTTAAGTCTATAATATTCTTTAGAATTATATTATAGACATGCTTTATCGTAAACTTACCATCAAACACAGTTGGATCTGAAAATGATATAAAAGCAAATTCTCTATTTCTTCCTGTTCTACGGTCTATTGGTCTTTTGAATGAGTCTAATAATCCAAAAGAATTGAAATAAGATGAAAGTTGATCATTTGAAACCGCCGAATTTATTCCTCCAACAAATAATTCTCGCTTTGATTGGTTCATTTTCGACAATCAGTCCAATTTTGATCGTCTAAAAATCTAAAATACCATAAGTTATAAATAATGCGTTTCATAACAGTTTTTCGGCAAATAAAAAATAACGCAGTTGAACTTTAGGCAATCTAGGAAAAATGCAAAGAAATTGATCGGAAAATAAACAGGCGAAATTTGTGATTTAGTTGCACGAGTTTTTCTCAGAGATGGATGAACGGAAAATAAACGTCAAATCCCATGACTGAGAAACCGACAATTTAAGTTTTAACCGGTTTTTTCCGGTATACCAGATATCCGATTCGCCAAAACGTTTCGTCCCGTTGCGTATCGAAACCTTCACTTTCACTATCCTTTGGAATTTTGAAAATCTGTTCATCCATCTCTGAGAAGAACTCGTTCAACTAAATCACAAAAACCGTTTTGCTGAAAAAAATTCAGGCCACAGTTAAAAATAAACTCTATTGATGAAGAAAAAAGTTCAAAATTGGAAAAATGAAAGTTCAAATAAAGCACAAAAATTAAATTTTTAAATAAGATTAAAAATAAATTTATATATTTAAACGGGAAATAAATTGAGGAACATAATAATAAATCTGTTTTCGAGAACATTCGACCCAGCTGAAATCTCTTTTTATTTGCTCAATTTATATCCTGCCATATAAATTATATACGTATAATATATATCAATTTTAGATCGAGCATGTTGATATTTTTATTTTCGTCATTCGGACATCATTTTCCAAGTTATTACTGAAATTAGGGTAATAAATAATGATCTCAGCATATGTAATTTTATTTTTTATAATAAAATGACATATGCTAAAAATGAGATCATCATACTGTACTACAATACGGAAAATGTGTTTGGCTTTAAATCGAGGAGATCTTCGTACTAGTAGTAGGTTAAACGACCAATGGGAGAAAAATCATCAGAAAAAATACGAAGGACCAAAACACATTTTCCGTATTGAAGAATAATTTTGATATTTTTAGTTTTGTCACTCGGACATGTCATTTTCCTTTTTTGACCGTATACATATAAATTTTACATTTTTATTGCCTTAATTTCATCAAAAAAAAAGAAAAATGACATGTCCGAGTCACAAAACTGAAATTATCAACATGGTTGGTACCAAATTTAACTTAAAAAAACTAGACAAAGTTTTTTAAGAAATAACTACAAAAACATTAAATTAATCCAATCCGCATACTATATATGAGTCATGTAGTTTGTCGAGGAAAAAACAGGTTCCTACGATTCAAAAAGTGTCAGCTCGCTAATGAGTCATTTTAATATATCATTTCATACGCTTGAAAGCCTTATAATTTAATTATCTGTCGTTTGACACTTGTCACGAGAAAATCAGATGATATTTATCAGATTGAACTCTGTAGATAATTGAAGAAACCTGTTTTTTCCTCGACGAACTATTTGACTCATATATTATATTTAGAAATTCAACGATTTAATAAAGGATTTTAAGCCGTATTCGACCAACCGGGATGAATTTGAAATGACATTTGTAAACAAATTCTGGAAAAAATTAAAACACAAAAAAAATGTATTTCCTCTTTCGAATTTTTAACCGGTAAAATATCTGTTCAAAATGAGAATTATTCACATCATGAACCCCGTTAAATACATTGAAGAATAAAAACATTCACGTTGACAATTTGATTTATAAGTTTTATTGTACAATTAAAAAAAATGCGTGGGCAAAACGATGTTATTGATGAAAATCTTAATTTTATAGAATTAATTTAGACACATGAAATATTTTTATTCAATATTATTATGAATTTTTATTCACAAAAAATTGATCGTTACAAACAATTTCTTCTTTAATTCTTTCTTCAAGGCCTTTCCAAATATGATCGGCCTCATCTGATATATCTCCACTGACAAAAACTTGCATTTTCAAAATCATGGCCAATCTCGCACTTAGCTGAGACGCCCGTGAAGAATTATCCAATACGATTGCGGCGGTGGCATTTTTTGCATCCCGCGTCGGAATTCCCATGGATAAATAACCAAAATTTCCACCAGCACCAGCCCAGACAAAAAGTGCTCTTGGTAGTCGGAGTAAAGAGCAATTTATAGAGGTCGCATATTCTGGGAGTTCAATTTGTAACTCTAAAGTGCTCATTCTAGCAAAAGTAGGATTTTATTAAATAAATTAAATAAAAATTTTTTGTTTGATTTCAAAGGCAGTGATTTGTCAAATTTTTGCTTCTTTTGACGGAACATAAATTGTTGATGGAAAAAGGGGGAAAATGATTAATTTCAGACTAGTATTTCGCTGCACTTTCAAATTAAAATGTATTCGAAAAATCGTGTTGACCACAACTATTGATGTCAAATTATAATCAGGCGAAGTTTAAACTTTTGGGCTAGTCAATCTAACAAAAAACAGAAAAAAAATCGGGAGCGGAATTTCAGCAGAAAAATATAAGTTGAAATTTTTTTTCAGGCTGTTTTACATTTGGTAATTAAAAAAGTCATGTTATGAAAAATGACCGAAAATATTGTCCACTTTTTTTATACGGCGCGCGCCGCGGCGGTGGTATCTTAACCCTTGGAATCACAGAGCCGATATATCGGCTCAAGCCTACCTAAAACCTACTAAAATGGGCAAAATAAATGTCACAGAATTGTTTCTTCCGAATACATTATAAAGAATTTCGCGGTGATTCAAACAAAATACTCATTTTTTTTGTTGGATATTTGGTTCGAATATTACAGGGAGTTGATTTTTTGAGATTTTTCGCCGAAGTTTTACATCCGGAAAAATTATTTCGAACATAGACACCAAATACAAATGTGAATAAGCCAGTTTTTAGAAAGTGTTTTGTGCATGCAAAACACTTAACATAAAATTCATTCGTATCTTGGACAGAATATTTTTTGGAAGTGATTTTTCAGAATTATCGAAAGTATTCCATGAAAAAAATTATTAATCATAAAATTAATGTAATCAATCAAAAATTCTTCAAACGTCACTTGATCACTATATCAACTCAAAAATAATGATAAAAAGTGTATTAATCTGCTTTTATTTGAAAAAATAGCAATTTTTCATAAGAAATTCGGTGATTTTTCATCATTTTTTTTACTTTTTTCAAAATAACTTTTGATTGATGATATAAAGATCTAATCTCGAGATTAAAGGATGATAGACGTGGCGTAGGCAGATACTTGTGCGTTGATAACCATAAAAATAAAATTTGTGAAGACTACGATGGGCACGTATCACGTGATATGCTACACCTTGGTTTTCCAACTATATTTTCAGAACTAAAAATCAAAATCTAGAATTTGAATTGATTGATGCAAAAATATACTTTCAACTTTCTATTGCAAAAGTAATTGGAGCTTCAACTACCTTGAGTTTCTGTAAACAACGTCCAAAGTAGAGCCGATATATCGGCTCTGGTGGCCTTGGGCGGCACTTTTTTTTCTGTGATTCCAGGGGTTAAGCATCGAAGGTAGCAAAAAAACATAGGAAAAATCTAAAATAATCATGCTAAAAAATTTGGTAAACAAAAATTTTTAACAAATCCATGCAAAAAATACCTTCACCGTTTTGAATCTGCTCTAACTGAGATGTGTCTTGCTTCTAAGAAATGTTAAAGATTTATATGAGAGTGATACAGCCCGAGTTTTGAAGTTAGGTCCAGTTAGGCAGCAAAATTGGTAGATCGTAAAATAAAAACTCAGGCTGTATTTTTCCCCATTTTCCCATCAACAAGAACATAGAGAAACGGGATGATAATAGAAGATCATTATAATATTATAATTTTTTTCTTTCGTTTAAAGTACAGTAGAGTGTAGTTAAACGAACAAGTTGGTAGAATTGGTTTGGGTCAGAAAGTCCTGCTACCGTATGTTTAAACGGGCAGTTTGACCATTCAAATTATCCGTTAAAACGTAACGAACAGTTTGCATCCCAAAACTGCCCGTTTAAACAGACGCTAGCAGGACTTTTTGACCCAAACCAATTCTACCAATCTGTCCGTTTAACTACACTCTACTGTAGTAGGTTAAGAGTAGTCCACCAAGTGACACCTAGTGAACAGTTAGGTGTACACTGAATAATGTAAACGGGCGCAAAATAAAATATTCTCATTTTTAAGCAATGTGTTAATATGAAATTATCAGAGTTTTGCAGCCAGAGAGTCATACTTCAAAATTTAATATGACACCTTCAACTGTATTCTAATGCTAAAGTACCAATTTAAGATACCAATATAAAGTTTTGAACTAATTTTGTGTTGAATGTAGGGCTGGCAATAGGATATGCTTTGTAGTTAAAAGTTTGAGGAATTGACCAAGATATGGATTACGATCCCCGAGTCAACAAAGAAAAAAATCCCATTTTGTTTTTAAAGAATGTTTTTGGACTCGGGAATCGTAATCAATATATTTGGCATCATGTTTAAATGAATACGAAATAACGTATTCGGGAACATGACTCATTTTACAGTGTGACTCAACTCATATGTAGGGTGCGCAGCGGGAACCTTACAGACTTAACGTTCATGAAAATTCCTCTGTGATCCGGGGGTTATCTCCACCAAAAACAACGATTCGAAGCAAAAACTTTTTTGTCGGCCTTCTGGTGGTCAGAAAATGAGTTTTTAAAAACCTCATTTCAAGCACTAATTTGTTTTTTCTGCAAAATAAAGTTAATTTGTTCCGAAAAAAAAATAATATATTTTTTTCTTTTTACTTTTTTGTCCCGATTGTGTTTTCAGTTTTTGTATCATTTTTTTTTCGTTTAAAACTTAAGATTTTGACCGCTGCACACCTTACTCATATGGCATCAGAAATTGTACCATCTATTTAAAACGGACCTACTTTTTAGGAAACCGAAAGTTTTGAATTGAATAAAATAAATAACAAAAAATACAGTATAGTATGATTTCAAACATTGCCTTCATTGTTATCTTTCAATGAGGAATTAAATGCAGGGCTATGAAAAAGACATTTTTTAACAAAATTAATTATCTAACAAAGCAAAAATAATTTACAAGATTTTCTAAAAATTCCAAAATTTAATTTTTGATAAAAAATTACCTTCGTCAAATAATTACCAAGTTAAAAATTTATCTCAATTTGATCAGCCCTCAGTGTTGAACCTAAGTATACTATCTAGCTGGCCGAAAATATTTTTTTGTCAAAATTCAGCTGTTCCACTTTTCCAGAAGTTAACAGGAAAAATTTTTACTCTCGAAATTTGATCAGTGATGAGGGTTTGTATTTTTGTAATAATTTGGACATATTTTTTCATTGATATCCAAATTTTTGATAGGTCATTCTGGCTTCTTGAATCATTTTACTTGAGTGTTCATCAGCTTTCCCAGCCATTTTAATAATATTGTCTGATTCGTCTAAACAGTCAAGGGCGTATTTAAAAGCTTCGTCATCTAGCTGTTCTTTGACTTTTGGAAACAGGAATTCATTTGCTAGAATATTATAGTATAGGGGGTTGCGAGATAAATTATATTTTTTATAATAGAAAAACTACATTTTTCAAGCTTTTGATTTTATTCAATCATCGTCTGGAGGTGAGAATAGTAAAACTTTTTTTTTGGTTGACGAAAAAATTTTTCGCAAGTGTGACATCATTTTAATTTTGGCTCCTCCGAGGTTATATTTCAAAATTCACTCAAATTTTTGCAAAANAAAAAAAAGTGCTTCGATTTTTTTGTAAGTAGGCTCAAAAAAAGCTACTGAAACACTGATCAGAAAGTTGGCTTACGTCAAGGTGATATTTTGAAGATTTAGTGGTTAAATTAAATCAAACGTTATTTTTGAACTTCATTTTGAAAAAAAATCAAAAATTTCAAAATTTTTTTTTGATGATTTGGTTGGTTGTTCACTTGGTTATCACCCTGAGTCATTTTGGAGCATTTATATTGCCCCTAAGGCATTAGAAAACCAGCGACCAGTACCCCCTTAGGGTGGTAATATATAGCCTAAGTTTTTGTGACAAATTCGCCGTTGTTTATTTGTCATTTTTTTTTCTTCGGCAAATGCTGTATAGGCTATTCAGTATAGCCACCAGAAGAAAAAAAAGTAACAATTAAAAAAAAATTAGGCTGTATTATATCATATGATTTATGTCGTTTTGTCCATATTTGTGCAGTCCTTATAGACATACACGACAGTATATGTTAAAATGATATTTATGTTTTTGGTGTCATATTTGATAGCTGGCTAGCCATTCTAATTTTCGTTTATTTATTATGTAAAGAAAATCGTTCGTTTAATTTTTTTTAAATGTAGCTTATTTTTGATTGATTGAACGAAAATTGACCTTTTAAACGGAAAAATCAATCTATAACAGTGTCTGATATTCTAGCCGTTCTAAATTTTTTTATTGGAATATCGAAAATTGCGTGAAAAATTAAAGTTTCAACATTTTTGAAAATTCTGGAAAGTTGCATTTTCGTGCAGATTTTGTTACGCACTTTTCGATAATTTATTAAGCGGGAACATTTTTCAGAACGGTAGGAAGGCCAGATCTCGTTCAAGGTTGATTTTCCTTCATAAAGGCCAATTTTCTCTTAACCATTCAGAAATAAGCGATTTTTAAAGTGCAACGAACGATTTTTCTACATAATAAGGCAACAGCAAAAAATTTTATCAAAGAAACAATAAAGTCTCTAAAGACCCCAAAATGATTGGAAAATAAAAGTAGATATTGTTTCATGAATAATTTCACTAACCTTGTATCAGATGAGCGAAAATCATGGAACAATAACTTATAACAAAAACGCCAGCAACATGCTTATCTGCTTTATTGACCAAGGATCCCATTTGATGCTTTTCTTCGTCCGACATCATATTTAATTCACTCTGATCAAACTGCTGCATTATACTTAATAAAGTAACTCAATTAAATGCACAAAATATGCGTCTAGATAAAATTGTACGCTAGCCCGGAAATTTAAGCTGGAAATTGCGTTATTGGCAATAATTTATTGCTGAAAAAGTAGATTAGTCTTATTCTCCTTATATTACGAGTGTTAACACGTAAATGAAAACGTACATTTCCATACAAATTATTACAGTAGAAAGCTTTTAATAGGACGCTAACAGACTCCAACTTTTAGCCATGTTTCTTAAGGGGGTGGTCGTCGCATTTTAAGGGCTTTTCGATAGCCAATTGTCGCACAAGTACAAATGTTCGGACCAACTTTTACCTCTCTTTGATATATTTAAACAAAAAATCTTGCATCCTAAAAAACAATCCAAATTAACGGATGGCTCGTCCAATCAGAAACGTGCTACAAAAGTGAGGGAATTATTTTTTCAAAATGTATCTCCTCCCTGAGTTTTCAAGGTTCAACAATGATTCATGTTTTAAATTAACCGGACAGAACGTGAGCAGACCGCCAGGGTGATTTTTGGAAAAATTCTTTGATTTGGCTTCAGAATCACCAAAAACAGTATTTTGACCTATGTTAACTAGAGCAAAATACAGTTTTTTGGTGATTCTGAAGCCAAATCAATGAATTTTTCCAAAAACCACCTTGGCCGGTCTGCTCACGTTCTGTCCGGTTAATTTAAAACATGAATCATTGTTGAACCTTGAAAACTCAGGGAGGAGATACATTTTGAAAAAATAATTCCGTCACTTTTGTAAGCACATTTCTGATTGGACGAGCCATCCGTTAATTTGGATTGTTTTTTAGGATGCAATTTTTGTTTAAATATAGCAAAGATAGGTAAAAGTTGGTCCGACGATTTGTACTTTTCCGACAATTGGCTATTAAAAACCCTTAAATGCGACGACCAACCCCTTAAACAAAATTATTGAAACAAAATTATTGAAAAATGAACTTTTTGCGTTTTTTATAAAAAGATTCATTTTATAATAAAAAACGCTTTAGCCATTTTTCTTAAAATAAAACCAGTATTGTCGCTCTCATTTGAGAACATAATAAGATATTCACAAACGGATTTCTGCATCTAACAGCAAAAAACTCTAAGACCAAATTTTTTTGATTTTTCACCGATGTCCGGTTATACCGGAAATTGACCGGTAAAAATTTTAAAAGACCATTCTGAGAACATCACACATCCTTCGAAGCCAATTTTTCGGCAATTGATACAACTTTGTGTGCCAAAACTTTTTGCCGAAATTTTTTTGTAATTTGACACATTTCAAGGAGTCAAATAACAGTTTTTTTGTTATTTTCAAAATCAAGAGAACTGTGGAGCTTTTATTTTCTATAATTTATTTTAAGAAAAATAGCT
>SCLH01001429.1:327300-351022 GCA_004367855.1 Oikopleura vanhoeffeni
GAGATCCACCAGAAGAAAAAAAGTAACAATTAAAAAAATTAGGCTGTATTATATCATATGATTTATGTCGTTTTGTCCATATTTGTGCAGTCCTTATAGACATACACGACAGTATATGTTAAAATGATATTTATGTTTTTGGTGTCATATTTGATAGCTGGCTAGCCATTCTAATTTTCGTTTATTTATTATGTAAAGAAAATCGTTCGTTTAATTTTTTTTAAATGTAGCTTATTTTTGATTGATTGAACGAAAATTGACCTTTTAAAGGGAAAAATCAATCTATAACAGTGTCTGATATTCTAGCCGTTCTAAATTTTTTATTGGAATATCGAAAATTGCGTGAAAAATTAAAGTTTCAACATTTTTGAAAATTCTGGAAAGTTGCATTTTCGTGCACATTGTTACGCTTTTCGATAATTAATTAAGCGGGAACATTTTTACGAACGGTAGAAGAGCATCTCGTTCCAGGTTGATTTTCCTTCATAAAGGCCAATTTTCTCTTAACCATTCAGAAATAAGCGATTTTTAAAGTGCAACGAACGATTTTTCTACATAATAAGGCAACAGCAAAAAATTTTATCAAAGAAACAATAAAGTCTCTAAAGACCCCAAAATGATTGAAAATAAGTAAGTATTTGTTTCATGAATAATTTTCACTAACCTTGTATCAGATGAGCGAAAATCATGGAACAATAACTTATAACAAAAACGCCAGCAACATGCTTATCTGCTTTATTGACCAAGGATCCCATTTGATGCTTTTCTTCGTCCGACATCATATTTAATTCACTCTGATCAAACTGCTGCATTATACTTAATAAAGTAACTCAATTAAATGCACAAAATATGCGTCTAGATAAAATTGTACGCTAGCCGGAAATTAAGCTGGAAATTGCGTTATTGGCAATAATTTATTGCTGAAAAAGTAGATTAGTCTTATTCTCCTTATATTACGAGTGTTAACACGTAAATGAAAACGTACATTTCCATACAAATTATTACAGTAGAAAGCTTTTAATAGGACGCAACAGACTCAAACTTTTAGCCATGTTTCTTAAGGGGGTGGTCGTCGCATTTTAAGGGCTTTTCGATAGCCAATTGTCGCACAAGTACAAATGTTCGGACCAACTTTTACCTCTCTTTGTATATTAAACAAAAATCTTGCATCCTAAAAAACAATCCAAATTAACGGATGGCTCGTCCAATCAGAAAGTGCTTACAAAAGTGAGGAATTATTTTTTCAAAATGTATCTCCTCCCTGAGTTTTCAAGGTTCAACAATGATTCATGTTTTAAATTAACCGGACAGAACGTGAGCAGACCGCCAAGGTGATTTTTGGAAAAATTCTTTGATTTGGCTTCAGAATCACAAAAACAGTATTTTGACCCTATGTTAACTAGAGCAAAATACAGTTTTTGGTGATTCTGAAGCCAAATCAATGAATTTTTCCAAAAACTCACCTTGGCGGTCTGCTCACGTTCTGTCCGGTTAATTTAAAACATGAATCATTGTTGAACCTTGAAAACTCAGGGAGGAGATACATTTTGAAAAAAATAATTCCGTCACTTTTGTAAGCACATTTCTGATTGGACGAGCCATCCGTTAATTTGGATTGTTTTTTAGGATGCAAGATTTTTGTTTAAATATAGCAAAGATAGGTAAAAGTTGGTCCGACGATTTGTACTTTTCCGACAATTGGCTATTAAAAACCCTTTAAATGCGACGACCACCCCCTTAAACAAAATTATTGAAAACAAATTATTGAAAAATGAACTTTTTGCGTTTTTTTATAAAAAGATTCATTTTATAATAAAAAACGCTTTAGCCATTTTCTTAAAATAAAACCAGTATTGTCGCTCTCATTTGAGAACATAATAAGATATTCACAAACGGATTTCTGCATCAACAGCAAAAAACTCTAAGACCAAATTTTTTTGATTTTTCACCGATGTCCGGTTATACCGGAAATTGACCGTAAAAATTTTAAAAGACCATTCTGAGAACACCACACATCCTTCGAAGCCAATTTTTCGGCAATGATTACAACTTTGTGTGCCAAAACTTTTTGCCGAAATTTTTTTGTAATTTGACACATTTCAAGGAGTCAAATAATAGTTTTTTTGTTATTTTCAAAATCAAGAGAAACGTGGAGCTTTTATTTCCTATAATTATTTTAAGAAAAATAGCTAAAAGTTTGAGCCCGTTCGCGTCCTATTAAAAGCTCCCTACTGTATTATAAATAAATAAATAAGAAGCCATGAAAATTAACACTTTTTCAGAGCGCTGTAAAAAAAAGAAAAATAATACTTATAGAGTATGTCACATACTAGTCCCCACCAGCACGTCCAGGACGTCCAGTAGTTACTACATTACATACTGTATGTGTTATTTTTACTTGCGAAATGAAAATTGCTGTTTAGGTAATAACTGGCAATATAGACGCATTTTAATAGATTTTAACAATAGATATATTTAAAAAAAAGCTTTCGACTTTTTTGAGTAATATTTTTGAAGATGATTTGATAAAATCGAAAGTTTTTTAAAAAAATTAAAAATTTAGTTAAACTACCTTATAAAATGCATTAAATATACCCCGAAAACCAAAATAATATAATTTAGTTGAGTGCGAGAAACCAGACTACATGAATGAGTTATTCCGAATGACCCTTCAAAAAATAAAAGACTTCGATGAAAAGTAATCGATGTTTAATTCTAAGAATTTTTACCTTGTTCTGTTCATATTAAGTGAGACATCACCATCGTGAATTGACTGAAGTTCGTTTTTTTCTTCTAGGAAGACTTCACAAACCATTTTTAAATTTTCAGTTCGCTGTAAATGCGTTCTCGTAGATGCAGATTTCGCCACAAGGTTCAGAAGAATAGCCACACCAACCTTTACAAATATTAAGAAAAATATTTTTTTTCGTTTGCAAGCTCTACCTGTTAAGAGGTAATTTTTCAACATCAGGAAAACATTTTTCTAACTAAAATTCCCATAAACGTCCCAGGCAAAAAATTGAAAAAACATTCCAGTTAAATCACAATGATGAGTCATTAATCAGAAAATGACGTTTTTTTCAAATTTTCGTTCCAGGATTATTTTCATATTTTATTTATAATATACTTAAAAAAAAATATATATATACTTAAGTATACGTCAGTTGACGTTTTTCAATTTTTTTTATTGAAATATTTAATAATTATTAATGCAATTGCACGTGTAATTTACGCTTCGGCAATATATTTAAGTTTTGTAATGGCGTTTTTCATTTTTTATAATCATGTTTTTCGAAATTTTCGTGTAATGTTGTTTCTTCAATTTTTAGCATAATAAAAACGTCATTTGACGTTATTTTGAAATTATAGCAAAATGAAGTTTTTCAATTTTTATAATGACATTTTTTGAAATATGAAAAACTAACCTTTCTAACATGCTTTTTCTCGTCATAATTGCTCATTACCGCTGGGTACTCTTGAAGCATCTTGAGAACATAAGTAGTAAAATCATTTTGTGACAAAGTATGGCAGACAATATCAGATTTTCCACACATTGATATTAAATGAATCGTTATCACATCAGCATGACCTCCTTCTTTTAAGTCATCTTTTGCAGTGGTTAAATCCAGGAATTTTCGTAATGATTTGAACAGATCAGTTTTTGTAGCCACGAATTCTTGGCATTTAGTAAATGGGGCCTAGATTTTAATTATTTTTTTAAAATATTTTATAAATTAAAAAATTATTATTTAATATGACACTATTGGAGTCAAATTAAAAAATCTATATCAAAAAAGGGTAAATCTGAAAAATATGTTTAAATTATTGATCTATAATTTTATAGTTTTCAAATTAACAAAAAATAACGATTTTAATAGCTGAATGATGATTTTTTTTAGTTTATCTGAAAAATGGAAGTTGATTCAAAACTATGATTTAGAGGACCAAACGGTCAAAATTGGCGGTTTTGAGACATTGTTGACCGTTTTGTCGTTTTAGCCCAATTTTAGAACAAACTCCAATTTTTTCAGAGAAACTCAAAAAATAATCATCTATCTATTTCATGGTTTTTGAGATATTTTCCTATATATGAGTCATATGATATGACCAAATCATGACGGTTTTAACTTTTGAAAGTACCTTTGTTTGTTCTTGAACGGCTTTGAAGACTTTATTAAATTCAATTTTATCTAATTTTTCCAAATTGTCGATATCTAATATTTTGATGAGTCTTAAGGTTATATGTTCCAGAATTCCACTGATTAAACAAATTGCATTAAATATTGGCTTTGTATTGCTGCAGCAAAGAGTAACAACAGTTTCAGAGGCGATTGATTTATGACACCACCCTCCTTTTGGGATTGTATGGCTTAAAATTAAAGTTTAATTAGGGATCAATTATATGACACCCAAAAGGGGTCAAATTACAGATTACGTTTTTTTGTTTAAGTCGGGACTTTGAGGTGTCAAATTCAAAAAATGTTGCCAACTAACGGCGCTAAAAAGGTTAAATCATTTTATTTAAGACTAAAATACCCAAGAAATGAAAAACATGTAAATGGTTTTAAAAAATAAGCCTCCCCAAATTTTCTGGCTTCCAAATCAAAATAAGTTTCAAACTTACTCTTTCATCAGTTCTGCTACTTGTGATTGCATTCTTTTAAATTCCCGTTCTTCTTGTATCGTTTTTTCATCTGGTATTTCACATTTCAATAATTTGACAACTAGAGCTAAAAAATAAATTTTATTTTTTGAAACTTTATTGTATCATTAAATGATGCCTTGGTATGATATCAAGGCATTTTGTATAGTCAAATAAAATAATTTTCGTATGACATTGATGCAAATATGAAAAACACACGACCTTTTAAAACACTATTTCAAAAAAAATTTGAGATGTGTCAAATTACAAAAAGTTAAATGCCATAAAAATAGCCTCGATGGATGTCGTTTTCTTAGAACAGGCTTTTTCCAGCTTTGAAGGTCAATAAATCGGACATCTGATGAAAAAACAAGACTTATTATAAATCAATAAAAGTACATGCAAAAAAAGCACGTCGTTGTATCTTTATCATGAAAAATAATTAAGTTTTACAGTTGTGTACCATTCAAACCGAACACGCGTTTGCCTGACCCTTATTTTAACCTTTTCAACATACGATTGATCAATAAAATTATTGACTCACTAAAAGTTATGTATTTTATAACTTACCAAGCACAAATTTTGAGCATCCAATTTGTTTATCTATAACTGTTTTATGCAGGGCTATTGCAGTGGCTAAGGCGAGCGAATGAGTCGTACTTGATGCCCTCGTGGCATCACTAAGCTGCAAGACGACATATTGACCTATGTTGTGAGCTTGATGCTTTTTTGACAGCTTTTTCGATGCCAAAAATTTGCGGAAATTTTCGTCGCAGCAACGCTTGGCGAAACCAAAGGCAGATAATGCACGGGAACACGAATCTAAAAGTTTATGATGAAAGGGGTCTAGTAACAGCATTCGGTCAAAATAAGAATTATAAATCAGACACTTTTAAAGTCAAATTACAAAAAATTGTAATGGATCATATTACATATCGAGAACAAAAGATCAAGTTATATGACCAGAAATTCACCAAACAACAATTGTTTCAATTAAGAACTCTCGGAGTCAAATTATAAAATGACTTTTGAAGTTTGAAATCGGACACTTTTGGTATCAAATTTTCCGGAAATCACCGAAACAACACTTTTTTGTAATTAAGAACTTTTGGAGTCCAAGGACAAAGTGACTTTTTTAGATCCTTTTTTTATTAAGATTTATGAGAAACCGTGATAATAATCCAATTTTTTTATTTGAGGTGTTTAATATTAAAAAGTTAGTTGACTGGTTCTTTCAAGCACATTATAAAATTTCTGATTATTTTCAGGGTTTTTTAAATTACTCAAAGTTTTTTTTGCACTTTTATCGAAGTGTATTTCGAAAATTCACCTCACGTTAAAGAATCATAAATAACATTAAAATTAAATATTATCTTCGTTAACGTATATTTGCAAAATGGCATCATTTTTACCCAATATTCTCCAACGACATTCTAAAGATTTAGACCGAGCTTTTTCGCATATTATCCAGCTTAAACTGAAATTCATGATTTTTTTTGGTCATTTTCCGAAAAATTTACCAAAATAAAAAAGTGACTTCGATTTTCGAAAAGTAGGCGATACAAAAAGACAAGCACTGAAACACTAGATGAACGTTGGCTTACGTCATAGTCGAATATTTTGAAGTTTTAGTGGTCAAATTCGACAACATTATTTTATAACTTTCATCTGTGAAAAAATACTTAGGTACTTTTTTTTTAGAACACCCAACAGTTTTGTCGCGCATCATTTGAGAACGGAACAAGATTATTCGCAAACGATTTTTGCATCCAAACAACAATTAAAAACTCCAAGACCAAAATTTTTTGATTTTTTGAACGGATGTCCCGTTTAACGCGTAATTGACGGTAAAGGGTCTAAAAAGACGATTCTGAGAACAACCGCACAGTTCTTCGAAGTCAAATTTTTTGGCATGAATTACCAACTGGTCGTCAAGAAATTTTTTTGACACAAATATTTTTGTCATATGACACCGGTGAATAGAGCCGATTGGTAAAATTATGGGGAAATTTCAACCAAGTTGATAATTCCTCCTTGGGTGTTGTTACTGCTCGGAGCCTCTGATCTATGTGTTGGGGGTTCGAATTCCGGCTAAGTTCATACTTTTTTAAAAACTAATTTTTGATTTTTTTCTTGAAATAAGAGTTAGCGCAGTTCGACCGCCTTGAAGGCGTAATATGACAAAAAATTTGCCAATCCATTTTTTCTAATAAACTACCCAGGTGAGTATATTTTCCAGCTTCGCAGGTCACCCTTGGCAAAAAAAAAATGGTTAAAAGATACAGAAAAACTGTAATTTGACCCTTTTAGCGGTGTCACATGAACAAATGAAATTTGTCAAAAAATTTCCGACAAAAAGGTGTATAAACTGGAAAAAAGTAGCTTCAAATGATGTGTGGTGTTTCTCGAATCGTCTTTTTAGAACTTTAACCGGTCAATTACCGGTAAATCCGGACATCCGTCAAAAAATCAAAAAATTTTGTCTTGGAGTTTTTAATTGTTGTTGGATGCCAAAATCCGTTTGCGATATCTTGTTTCCGTTCTCAATGATCGCGAACAAAAACTGTTGGCGGTGTTCTAAAAAAAAAGTTACCTTGACAAAAACGAAAAAAATAACCGAAAATTTCGAATTTTTTTTGATGATGGGTTCTTAGAACACTTAATTAATCACCCCGTATCCAATTTGGAGCATGTTTTAATGCTCTAAAGCCTTTTTATTTTAATCAGACAGATAATACCCTTAAGTAAATGACAGAAATAGAAGACAAAAAGTCCAGCAATTTGAGAAAAAACGTGTGCAATAAGGTCTTTTGTCGCAACATACAAAATTTTGAAATTACTTAAATAATCTTATTTAAGATTAATGGTTAACCTCTAGTAACTAGATTCTAGTTTCACTTCAAAAAATTAAATCGAAAAATTAAATGTATAGCTAGGGTCAGTACCGGGAGTGTAGCCGCGCTGCCAAACTAAAACCCTCAGCACTGATTCTAGTTTAACAGGGTCAAACTTTCTGAAAAAAAAATGATTCGGACAAAGAAAAAATTTTGAGCCACTTAGTGGTACAATTTGAAATATAAGAATACAATTTTTTAGGCTTTGAAAAGCGCCTTAAAGGTTGATTTCTATCGTTCATTGGTTTTGTTATTATTACACGGATCGCGTTACAAAAACATTTAGCTATAAATTACAAAAATTTATTTTTTTTCGAAAAACAATTTCGGTCATTTTGAATGAATTTTGAATGAAAAAATGCGTAGGCGGCAAACGAATGAAAACGCAAATTGATTTCCAGCTGACACATGCGCACCGATTTTTTTTGTCTTATCGAGTAAAATTTATTTGCTAATCCGAAAGCATGATCTTATGATTGAGCAGGCAATGAGCAGCTTTTTTGAATCGTCAATTTAAAGCTTAAGGGTATCCCGGCTCCTACATTTTCTCAGTTAATTATGTCATAAAATTGCACCAATCAATTGGTTTATGTTTTTTGAACGCATAAACAACCCAAATGACAAAAAAAAATTCGAAAAATTTGCGTTTTTTCGATTTTTTTCATAAAGTATTTTTTCTAAAATTTTGTTCAAAAATAACGTTTCTGTCAATTTGGACCACTAATTCAAATATCGGGTTGACGTAAGCAACTTTCTCTTTAGTGTTTCCTCATGCTTTCTTTTGAGCTTACTTTCGAAAAAATCGAAGCACATTTTTTTCGGAAATTTTTCCACGTGACTTAAAAAATTGATATTTGAGTTTCGGGTCAACTTAAAAAAACGGCTCCTCAGAAGTTTCTATTTGTTTGACTACCGTTTGCAAAAATTTGAGTGAATTTTGAAAATTTTAACCTAGGAAGGAGATAGATTTTTCCGTGAACAAAGTTCAAAAAAACGGTGGTTTTTAACGCATATTCTAAGAACAAATATAGCACTTATCGACAAAAACGCCTCCTCAGAAGTTTAATAACTAATTATACAGGTTATGTTAAAAATGTAGGTTAATTTCAAAAATAAAACGTCAGAGGAGATAGATTTTCCGTTTTTGGCTTAGGTCTCACTGTCCTCGCTATGTGTCTGGGAGTGGTATGGCATGAAAAATGTTTTGACACATGGTTTTACGTCAAGAAATGAAGGCTAGTTTACAATGGCTATCTGAATATATCCTTGAAAGCCGTGTTTGGCTAATATTTCATCGAGAATCATGTCAAATTAGGGACCGGGATAACCTTAATGCCAATTTTACCTAATGAAAACAATTCCGAATTTGTTATTTTCAAAAAATTCCTCTTAAAATTCCCTGCACAAAGTCACCTATCACGTAATGGTCAAGATCAACTAAATAGTTTCAAGGTCGATTTTTCGCCGGTACTGATCCTATAGGTATAGCCCCCTTTCAACGACTCCTATAAGAAATGTAATAGACCGCCAGAAATAATAAATACCTTGTCCAGTTTTAAATCCATCGAGATAATAGGTGAATCATCTGCTAATTTCCTGCATCATTAGATTGCCGCATCTTCTGATAATCTTTCTGTACCGTATAAAAAATTCTGGTTCGGAATCTGGTAATGATGCAACTTACTTGTACCGGTATTTGGGCATACAGCGGTTTATCGGGCCTGGTAAAGCCGGCATTTTAAAGGTATTTGGGAGGATCACGGTATCTTTCTGTGGCTCGACTCATTGCGTGCAATTCATACTGGAAATTGACCGGTCGTGGTTTTGTTCGATTTTTTTGAAAAAATTTTCGCTCGGAGTTGGTTTTTATCTTTATCATTAATTTCTTCCGTTTCTTTCGTTTGGAACTTTCTGATTCTTGAGGTTTTTTTTCTGGTCAGACTGATTTCATTGAAAGAGTAGGCGCCGTATCGTCAAAATCATCGTACGGATGGCATCAGTTTTCGCCCGATCGTCGAGGCTAAACTCGGTAAGGCTTGCTTCTTGATTTATCTTTTTCGTAGCAGGGCGCAAACGAGAATATTTTAGATTATCTTATAAATATTATTATTTTAAATATATTAATCTATAGATTTAAAATAATCATTTTACTTTTCGAATACATTGCAGTGAACTTTAATATGATATTGTTAACTAAAATTAAATTATACACTTTTTATAACAATAATAAGGTAGCTATTTTTTTAACTCAAACCCACCACTAACTCAGTCATTTTTCTCGAAGACCATACCAGATACAACGAAACAGTTTTGTTATTTACCAAGTAAAATTTGGTGGCGAACCAAAACTTTTTGTTTTCTCTCCTTCACTGGTTGGCCGGTAATCAACCTCTGGAAATCACCTTGTTTTTTCTCAGGCTGAGCAGGGTGGGTGGAGTTAAAAAAAGCTACCTAAAGGTCGTTTTTTTTTTAGGTAGTACCATTTAAGGGGTATATGTTCTAGAGAACCAGACCTAGATTATCGACAAACGGGGTTTTTTTTGCATCTGAATCTTAACGCGAATTTGTAGTGGTGAAGATTTTTTTTTTTTTCCGGTGATTACGTTCACCGGTAATTCGCAAAAAATCGTTTTTTCGGGTAGTTTTGAGAAATTTCGATGACTGATTCCTGCCTTGTCACGGGACTCAACCTAGTGAAGCCAAAAACCAATTCTACCGTATATTTTTTGTCCAAGGTTTCACATGCAACAAAACCATTTGTCGCTATCTTGGTCTAGTTTCCAGTCGACAATCAACAATGGTTACTACAGGCAGGGTGCGGCGTATAGTTGTATCGGTATAGTTGGATCCCGCAAAAACCGTACGTAAGCCTCCGACAAAACCTACGCATTTGAAACAATACAATTTATTCGTTCTGGCGTGCGGCTATAGTTTGTAGGCAAAAAGTATGGTTTTTTTTCAAACGTTCCTAGAGCAAAAGATAGCGTTTTTAACCAGATTTTCAGACCAAGATTCTCCGGTCTGGCGCGACCAATGAAAAATACATTTTTTTAAAACATGTTCAGATTGACCAATTGGTTCATTATGAAGTGTCGGTATTTCAAGATGTTTAAAACATGTTTTCCAAGGTCGTCGCAGACAAGGTCGGCTAGCATTGAAAATGGGCCAATAGTTATCCAGATAAAAAATATTAGTTTTTTCTGGTTTCTGAGAGTGATTTACTGTGAGCAATATTTTTTTTTATAATTTTCATAGTTTCCTTGACCATTTTAACGATTTTCGGCTTAAGATCCTTTTTGCGATTCATGTTTATTTAAAATTAACTTTATTTCATTTTTTTCGATAAAATTAAATTTTATATATCCTAGACAGATTGTTAACGAAAAATTATATTCTTAAAATCACCAAAAATTCTACTCTGACCACCCTTTAACTCAATTACATGGTAATAAGAACTCTAAGATATGTTATAAATTGCCAATCAGAGCACATTTCCCAGCCCACGCGGTATATGAATACCGTATAGGGAATTACGCGTATAGTTTGGGGTTTTTGTGCGAAAAACTTTCCAACTATACGCCGCACCCTGCTGACCTAAAAAAAGGACCTAAGTTTTTAAAATTTGATGGTATCGACAGGTTAGCGTTTTTAGTATAAAAATTCATTAGAAATCTAAACCCTAAAATCTTTATTTTGTATTTTCTTTTAAGAAAAATGGGCTAATAGTTTGGAGGCCGTTCGGTTTTCTATTAAACTCTCACACTGTAGCTTTGACGAAAGATATTTTGGCCTAAAAGTCCCACAAATCGTATCTTCCAGAGTTTCCGATATCCACCATATTAGTGCACGCTCAAAAAACAGACCCCACTTTATGTCAAATCTGATGTGGCCAAAAAACGAGAATTTTTTGGAACAGCAATATTAAATATTTTAATTCTCAGCAAAATTACCCTGAGTTTTATATGCCCTTCTTTTTGGTTCTATATCAAACAGAGTCATCAATTTCATCCCAGCAATTTTTCTGCTGGATTTGGCCCAACTTCCACTTTTCGCCAAAATTATTTTTATCATCTTCGTCCGTCATCTGAGTCATTTTCCACCCACCAAAAGCCAGATGCAATGGACTCTTGAATGGGATGTGTTTGTTGCGCGAAATTTGTGGTCAAAATATCAACCTTCGACAATTTTTTTCTCTGGTTTTGGTTAGATTTTTTTTGTGGCTCGTCGCGCCTGGGGAGTTTTTTCAGTTTTCTTTGGGTTTTACTCTTTTTTAGGCACTGGCTATTACCAACAGTTTCGTCTCTTCAGCACAGTTGGAAATTAAAATGTGGTGGGGATTGAGTCTGCTTGGGTCTCGGAGAAATGAATTTTTTTTGGCTCCCCAAATATTGCGTCGAATTTTTCCTCGGCACTTAATAGCGGATTCGGCAAGTTTTGTCACCTTTTTTCATGGAGCTTGTTTCATCCGAGTTTTTCCTTTCTTTGTCGATGTGATAATTAAATGATATAAATTGAAGCAAAAAATGATCTTTCATACATATTATATATATATTCTAAATTACTGTCCAAAGGTGTTTTTAGACTTATCGGGCACAAATACCATATATTGTTCTTTTGAAAACTAACCTATACAAAATTTTTGACGTAGGGTTTTTTTATAGGTGGGCCCCACCCTTCTCATGAACGATTATGGGAAAAAAGCTCATAGAGAAATTGTATTAAGTTGTTTGAATGCCGGTCACCGCGATTATTACACCGGAATGTATTTTTGGTAGTTCGAGTCTCGATGAGCCCAAATGTTTTTGGGTTAAAATCAGCCGAAGTTAAATTTTTATGTTTTTTTTTTCTTATATAACGAGTGTCTACACATTACTGTTTGAACTATATTTGTGAATTCCTGAAAGAAAAAAAACGAGTTCTCGAGTTTATTTCTCAAACTTTTTATAAGTATAAGGTTCCAGTTGAAAATACCTATTTGTTGGGTTTTTGAGTTATAAAATTTTTTATTCTCTCATAGATGTTTTTTATTGACGTGTATGACATTCTTGTGTACTTGTATCATTACAGATACATCTAAGAAAAAAACCACTTTAGCAATCCAGCTTTAACTATCGCGAATTCTGAGGCTGGATTGCTGACCCACTTTTTTCGCAAAAAAAACTTTTCTCTTTCACACCGATAATGGCTGTTAAGCCGAAACGTCAATAAAAAACTTTCTATGATAGAATAAAAAAACGTATATAATAGATCTCCGGTTACCGGTTGTCCGATGAATAGACAAATTTCTCCATTGAGCTCTTTTAGTTGGCAGTTGAATGCAAAAAAAACATTTCTGGATATCGCCTATGGTTTTCCGTAATCGTCATGAGAAGGGTGGGCCCACAAAAAATTACCTAGGCGACTAAGACCAGTGCACCATTAAAACATCGAAAAACTATAAAAATGCGTTTTTTTTAGAATACACATATTTTCCATACTTTACAAATTCAGCAATATAAGAAAAGATCGTATGTGCCTATTTTGCTTGACTAAAAATCTGGGCCCACCGAGATTCGAACCTACCAAAAAATTACTTTCCGGTTTATATACGGTAAACCGGATGTCAAATCAACTTCATAAAGATTTCTACATTGAGCTTTTAGTTTGGCAGTTGAATGCAAAAAAACGTTTCTCGATTCATTTACGGTTTTCCCGTAATCGTCATGAGAAGGGGTACTCCTTAAAAAAACTACCTAAGGTAGTTTTTTTTTTAGACGCGACAGATTTGACTTTTCCACCACAAGACGAACCGTATGAGATATCACAAAACGTTTTTTGCATTAACTGAAAACTAAAAAGCTCAGGCCAAAATTTTTTTTTAATTTTCGAAATTTTTTTCAAAATTTTTGAAAATTCGAGATTTTCAAATGACCGGAAATGAGCCAATGTGGGTATCATACGAAACTAGAAGAAATTCCGAGACTAATAGCGGAAAAATAAAATTCCAAAAATTAAGTTTTCTTATGATTTTTCATAATCACAAAATGGTAAAAAATCAAATCTGTCGCGTCTAAAAAAAAACTACCTAAAGAATCCGTTTCGGGCTATCTAAAAAAAACGACCATAACTCTTTTGAATAACCAACTACTTGTGTACATTTCCATAAGAAAATTTTGACTTTGGAGTCGGTTTTTTAATGTCCACCACCTATACTCTCACACCTCTCTGAAGCGGTAGAGTCGATCAGGTAATTCGATAAAAGTAAGTACTGCTAAAGTAGATAAAAACAGTTTGCGTTTAGTTTTAGCATAACGACCGATCAAGCACGTATTTTTGCGTCGACAGCCCGTTAACTATTTCATAACATATAAATTTTTTTTGACTAGCTTCGGTTTATAACCATCATCAGAATGCACAGAAATTCAAAAAATGTTCTAACAAAAACTTTTCGCAACTTTTGTTGAAACATTTTTTGTATTTCGGTGCATTCTGACGATGGTAATAAACCTAAACTAGTCAAAGAAAAATGTTATGAAATAGTATTATTTTATCTCGAACAAAACAATACAACCATTTAAAACATTATCTTAAAAATATGTCACTTCTTTCCACAAGCTTTAAAATAATTTTTGAATAGATTAACCTATTCAGAGCTCAAGTTAGTTTTTAGGAGCTTGATTTTTGTGAAATTTTCATATATTTCACCTTATTTGTATAAATTTGCAGGTGTTGCCCAAAAATAAATGTTATTAGTTATTTCGCCAAAAAATGCGTAGGTCGTGGGACATGTCTACTTGTAGAAGTACCCATCACGAATTATGAGCGAATTAACAAATGGCATGCATTGCGCATAAGGTGAATATTTTTATTTCTCTTTTAATTACTTACAAAAAGAACGGTTTTATATCATGCTCCGAGTGCGGATATTCAATTATTATTAACAATAATAAATCCATTTTGTAGGGCCCTAAAGGCCTGTAAAATTTGTGTTTGAACGACAGTAATAAAAGTTGAAAGTATATGAATAGGGTTAGACCACTGGCGAAAAAAAAATAATTTCAAAATTGCAAATTTAATTATTTGCGGTTTTTAACGGAATTTCAAATAAAAAAAATTTCTGAAATATACCACCGTCATTATAGAAATTTCTTGTGAATTTACAAATTTATCAATTTCCTTTGGAGAACGTTTGTGCCCAAAGGCGCGTAAATTCTTCACGGGAATTGTAGCCAGACTGTCTAAGCCAACATCTTCCATTCTAGAAAAAAGGGGGAAATTGAACAGGAATGGAAAAAATTAAAGAAAACAAAATAATATATAGATTTTAATCTTAAGGTATTTATTGATTGTTGAAGATTGAAGTAAAAGAGGTATTTTTAATGATAGATGATAATTTTTGAAAATATGGATTAAAGACCCTCGTCGGACAGATCCTGAATATTTGAATGATTCGAAATGCGATAACATGGGTGTCACTCAAATTTAAGCAGATTTTATTGGCTTATTCTAAAATGCAGGGTTTGGATTGGCCGGGACGTTTGTATCTTTTAAATATTCAGGATCTGTCCAGGGAGGGTTCTCAATCCATATATTTGTCCATATAATATAAATATATAATCCAACATTCGAAAAATAGGTAAAACATGATTTTTGATAGACATTCTCACAAAACCGCCTCATTAACTTTATAAGCCAAATAAATCTGCCAAAAGTAGGCGAAACAGTTGAAAATATAAAATCGGGTAGATTCTGATTTGATAAAAACAAATAAAATAATGGAAACGGGTGCCCAGTAACACCATCCGTTTTGAATAATTAGAGGTGTTTTGGCTTTAAATATTTCGATTGATTCTCTCAGCGAATAATTATTTAATAATGGGGCTACAATGTTCACAACAGACATATTAACAGGCATGAGGAACAATTGATCAGCACAAATCTAAAATTATTTTTATTATGTGTAAATTTTTGGTCGATTTTTTTGCCCATCTTTTGCAATGAAAAGTTTGTAGGCGGAACTCACCAGTACAAGTTAAGTTCAAATTTACGAAATACTTCATTTTGATTAATTTTTTATATTGTTTTTTCTATCAAAGATAGCTTTTATTAGACGTTTCGACTAAACAGCTAATTTAAGTTTTGAGAGAAATAAAACAGAATTCAAATGTTTTGTTTAGAGCGCGAAAAACAACTTTCGAATTATGTTCACGTCATTCTCTCACTACTGAAAATAACTGTTTATCCGAAACATCAAATAAAAACTATCTTTGACAAAAATAATAATATAATTTTATCTCTCAAAAACAATTAATATACAGTATGTGTTTTTTTAACTTGCGAAATGAAAATTGTCATTTAGGTAATTACGGCCAATTTAAAATGGTAACTAGGTGGATTTTATTTTGAAAGCCAAGCTATAGTCATGTCAAGGATATGAAAATATAATCCACCTAGTTACCATTTTTTATTGGTCGTTATTACCTAAATGACAATTTTCATTTCGCAAGTAAAAAAACACATACTGTAAGTTTTTCGGCCAATTATTAAATAACAAGCGACAATTTGCTAAACATTTTTTATTACAAAGTTTGTAATACAAACTAATTTGAAATATAAATATAAGTTATATTACAGTATGGGTTTTTTTTACTTGCGAAATGAAAATTGCTGTTAATTCCCGCCAATCAGCCCAGTTTTATTGGCGGGAATGGCCTCCAAAGCAATTTAGATTTCGCAAGTAAAAAACACAAGTATGTATATTAGTATGTATACACAGTTATATACACGGTATTAGGTCAAAATGATTTGTTTAATTAATTATAATGGATCGTTCTAATTTTTAATATGCAAAAAATTTGGCGTTGAATTTTAATTTTTCAAGCCTAGAAAAATTCTCTTTTTAGATTTCATTTTATAATTTCAACGTTTTATCAGAAAATTAAACCTAGAAAGCAGTCGAAAATAATTTTTATAAAAATGAAAATCCAGCAAACATTTAAAATGAAGAATCCATTTTTAAATGGACTTAATTTTTTTCGGAACGAATTTTTCGAATAAATTTTTCTTCAACTCACTTTATAGTAAAATTTATTGGTCGATAAATTTATTTTATTTAACATGATTCGAACGTATGGCCCGACCCAGAAAAACCCAATCATTGAAAACCTAAGCGTTCTAACAGGGTCCCATTTTGCTTGTTTCTCTATAAACATTTGAGCTGATAAAAGGGTATAAATTGAAGATGACTAAACACGATTTCCGAAAAATATTTTTTTTCATGACTGAAATTTATTGACTAACATATTTCAATTTAAAATTAATAAAAAATTTTACGGGGATTTTCAGGTTTTTATGTTTAAAATGGAAATTTGAACGAGTGCGCCATGGCCATCTTGCGCCAATCTAATTTCACCGTAAAATTCAGGTAATTTACGACTAGAAACAAATTCATGTTGCAGCTAAAATTTTTTTCGAGTTCAATATTTCTGGAACCCTAATTTTGATAAAAATCCTTCTATTTAAATAGAAAATTAAATACAGCATATATATAACGCTTATCTGGTATGCCAACAAGATAGCGATAAATTTTCAAAAAAATCATATTTTTCATGCTTTTCAACTTCAGAAGGCCATCGATTAATTTTTAATATTGATAGCATTATATTTTTGTTCTCGCGTGCGTAACCCTAACTATATTATACAGTATAATGTACAGGACGTGCAAATATGAAATGTGATCGATTCATATCCTTTTTCCTGTAACATCTCCACAGAAATAAAGCGTCCCAGACGTCAAGGCTCCTTTCAGAAGCAGAACAAATCCCATTTTCTCGGTTTTACTACAAATTCGTTTATTTATTTTCCAGAGGATAATTCACATCATATTTCGTTTGACACGCCCATAAGGTGGTCACAATTTCAGACATTTTGAAAAATAAATTTATTTTAGCATGAGTCATTATAAAATGTAGAGTAATGTATTCTGAGTTATTTATTCCAAATCATGTTTCAACCATCGAAGCGCGAGTTCTGATTGGTGGAGGGAAATTACTTGAAGAACTAACTAACTTCAAGTCAATAAATGAATCAATTAATAGCATGTGAGCTAAACTTTTATTTCCCACGGGCTTTATGGACGGATAAGACTAGACCGTCACCCGTGACGTCCAAGAAAAATAATGTTTTTCCAATAAAAAAACAAATTCGTAAGGATAATTTTCGAAGAATAATTTTCATGAAAAAGTTCTACAAATTTTTCCTAAAAATAATTTCAAAATTTTTTTTCGAACGAATTTATTTAAAAAAACTTTTTCGAACAAGATAATTTTCAAAAAACAAATTCAAAAAAAGTCCGAAAAATAGTTTTCAAAAATAATTAACACGAAGAAATTTTCAAAACATAATTATCATTTTTTTTTCTTTTTTAAATCGTCTTTCTTATCGTCGGTCTTCATCACGGATAAGTATTTGGACAATAATTTGCAAGCATTATTTTAAAGAGAGTATAATACTCTGAGTATTGACAATAGTATTGTGATACTAGCTCAAATAATTATCGTAGAAATTCTCTACAGAATAGAAGTTTTGCGAAAATTGCCAAATGATCGTCGCGACGTGGTGTATTTTCCGGATCATAAAACTAATTGCGCGTAATAAAGCATGAATTAGCATTGTATGTCTTCTTATAAATTATTCATCTTCCCATAAAGTGAAGAGAAAAATGTTAATAAATTGTTTTTTCTACTTTATTTCAGCTATAAGTACAGAATCATCTGCTGAACAATGTGGTACGTTTCGTCAGCCAACGTTAAAAGTTTTTGGCGGTATTGAAAGAAAATTTTCTAACTTCAAATCAAGTTTTTTCGAGTCAATTTTGACGATTTAAAATAAGAAATTTCAAACTCAAAAATGGGTATCGATGTTTTTAAGCTTTCTTGTAGAGAATTTTTTTCTGGTCATTTTAAGACTCAGGATTTTTTTTGGTTTTCAGATTTTTTCTAAAAAAACTGTTTAAAGGTGCGAAAAGTGACCTTTTAGTCCTCGGGTTCTCTCCGGTGGCGAAATAGGGGAATTCATATCCGGATCCAAAACCGAAAGTGGCATTTTCCCATGATATACAGGGTGTAAGGTTTTTCCCTTCTTTTTTCCAAATTGGATTCATTTGATTTCCGCCGTTTTGATTGGTTGAATCTGAGAAANAAAACGTAATTGTCTGAAAAAATTTGGATTTAATTTGAAAAAATTTTTTGAAAAAATTTATGAAGTTCTTTAATAATTTTATAATATGAAGTTTTATCCGCGAAATGAATAAAATGTGTTATTGCTAGTAAAAAGATACGAGAATGTTAAGGGTGTTCAATAAGTTGTTTAGCCAATGAGATCATGATCTTATCCCCTCTGGAATTTTAGGAAGGCCAAATTCATCAGTGTCTGCGCTTTCATACGTAGCTTCTCCAGGGTTAGTGCTTGGAGCACTAGGTGACGCAATTTCATCAAGAGCAGAATCGTCTCCTAGCCAATCATCGCCAAGAGCATCGAATTCGGCTTCTAAATCAGCTTCATCTATATCGTCTCCAATACCGTAACTTCGACTCATTACGCTTTGGATTTCCTCAGCTTCGAACATCATATCCTCCATTTCATCCTTAAAATTAATTTTGTGAATTTAGTTTGAGCTAATTAAGCTCAATTTGATATACCGTCTGGGAGGAGATAGATTTTGCAGTTTGGAAAATGTCACGTTGTTACGATACTGTACCTATTGGTGTAATGATCAAAAATAATTTGTGATGTACTTTTTCGCAAGATTAAGGTTAGATCTACAAATAAGCATTTTCGATTTTTCTCATGAACTGTTAGTTTTCAGTATATTTCACCGAGAAATTGTCAAATCAGAGTCAACCCCTAAAATTGGTGTTGAAACCAAAAGTTAAAAAATGCATTAGGCTAAAATATAATTATTCATCCGATTTTCAACCAATATAGTAGCTATACGAACATTATCCGGTCTGACTTGTCAATCAAGCCAACAAATGTATTGACAAGCATTACCAATTGTTAACCCAAAAGTGAAAAACGGTTGAAATTATGCTGTAATAATGAAATAACCAATTACAAGATTTCAAAATACTAAAGACATTACTAGTTTGGCTTTATTCAAAGAATAAAACTAGAAAAATCGGTAATAGCTTGAAAACTAATTAAGATAATAATTAAGTTGTTCATTATGATATTTTTCTAAGCGGCAAGATAGTTTTTCATTCGACGTTTTGGCTAACAGCCATATCGAGTGCAATCCAGAATTCAGAAACTTTATTTATATTGAAGGCCACTTACAAAGTTCACTGTTGACAACACTTATTCAGACTTTTTTAATTTTGGAGGATGAGAATGCGAGTCCCGGATGATATAAACATTTCGAAATTAATGTCACAATCAGTGACTCATAATTATGACTCTACTGTACGTATATGTCACTCGAAATAAGACTTCACTGTTTTTGGGAAAGATTCTCGAGCCAAGATTCTCGACAACGTCAGCAAAATCTTAACCCCCGCCCATTGATTCATGTATTTCTACAACTAACACACAAAAATTGGTCCGCCTGTAAGTCACCTGAATGGCGTCGGCCGTAATTCAACGTTTTCATCAAAGATAAAAAAATTATATATCAAATATTGATATCATAGGCTCTTAGGTCAGACCCTCGGCAAGTGTGGCTTGGCTTGGTCGGCCAAGCTAAAAACCAAGGCAAGCCGCCCACCTTTTTTCGGTTTCCAAGCCAAGCAAAGCCACAAAAATTTGCTGGCTGGCGAGATCTGCCTCAGGTTCGCGTTTGAACCCGCTTTGACCATAAAGCACCGGATTTCACTTTGTGACCACATAAGAGCTTCGAAAAGAAGTTCAGCCACGAATATGAACTCAGGCATGCATCATCAGTATATTCCGCTGCTAAAAAATAAATTCAGCAATTTAAGATAAGCAATAGAAAAACACCATGACCAAAACAATTGAGGAAATCTAATTCTGAAAGTAAATTTCCGATTTTTAACCGGATGAAAGTCAAAAAAATTTTGAAGTTTGATTTTAATGTGGCGTAGCGTCAAGATTCGGCACTCACGACTCGTGAGTCACGAATGCTTAATCCAAAATCGAAGGTGTCAATGATTTGACAGTCGATCAGAATTTTTGATTAACATTCTTAGTCACAAGGCACTGTTGTATTATGTACCTAGACTGTTCGAAGCCTGCTATAATTAGCTGGAAAATAGGATAGAAATAAAAAAAAATGTGTCTTTAATTGCTCTTTTAAGTAAAGCCATTTTTAAAAAAGAGAAAGGTTCTAGAAAATTTATTTTCGAAATAACTACTGTAAGGCTCCGGACAGAAAAAATGGGGTGGTTCATAACAAGGTCGTAGCAACTGAAAAATTTGGTACTGATTAGTTTGGCGCTAAAAATTTTGGTGCCATCACTTGGTGGTGCTGTTCAGGACGATCACAAATGGAATATTAGATTTAAAAATAAAAACAATTTGCGTGTCCTCGATCTTCTCGAAAATAGTTTTAGTCAATAGGAGAAAAAATCAGGTCAACTTTGATATATCTCTATTAGGAAGTACCGGTAACGGTACACGGTACTTGCTGGGGCTTTTATGCCACTTTTCAGCAAACATTTTTATTTGATTCGGCTTTTGAAAACGACTTATCCGACTGAGTTCTCAGATAGCTCAAACTGAGCACAAATATTTAGAGAAAAATAAATTAACAATACAAATGGTCCAAAATCAGACCATTGGTTCAATTTTTCAATAAAAATTGATAATTAAACAATTGCAGTAATCCTGAAAAATAAAAAATGGTCCGATTCGACCATTTTATTTTATTATTCCTCGATATTGTGCTCAGTTTGAGCTATCTATAAACTAAATCGGATCAGTCGTTTTCAAAAGCAAAGTTATATGAAAATTTTGCTAAAAAAGTTGCATAAAAGCCCAGCAAGTACCGTAATAATATACGAAATTTATCAGCCAGCTATTTTCTAGTAATACAGGACTGAAAATGTCGATGCTGGAAATTGAAAAAATTACTTTGTCGGATAGGACTGAAAATAACCGTATTTGCTAATAAAATCCTGGCATAAAAAAATTTATGATTTTTTTTGACTTGGTGGCGCTGTTTTTCTGGAACTAAATAAAAAAATACTAAACCTCCAAATAGTGTTAAATAGCTTTGGTGCTTTCCTCGAAAACACGCAAATTAAATCCGGTAAGAAATCAAGTCGGTGTCTAGTATCCCATTGTACCAATGAAAATTATTTTCTATTTGACCAATTAAACTTAATAAAAGTTGACTTAATTTGAAAACGTTATCAGGCGTTAAGGGGGTTCGGTGCATTTTGACAGATTTGCACTTTTTAAAATTTTTTTATCTTGAGGGAAACTTTTGCCACTTAAAGCTCAACTTTGTTTAATCTGAATTCTCCAAATTGAGTATATTCACTTGATAAATCGACTTTCGAAAAACACCAAAAAACGCGCATTTGCTATCGAAGGTGCTAAATTCAGAAAAATTTAATTTTCTTATTATTACTTAGGAACCATAAAAACAGTCCTGTCGACCCATTGAAAATTTATTATTTAATTTATACGATTTTTAAGTCAAATCGAATATTAAATTTTGAAAAAAAGACGAAAAAAAACGAAATTTTACATAAATTTGAAATGTGTCGAGCAGGTCGGCTACAAATTGGCAAGTCTCGGTGAAATAAATTTTTCTAATTCTTGATTAAAAAGAGCTTTGATGGATTTCTCCAAACCAAACTTCACCCTTCAATAAAATTATGATTAAGAGTATGAACAAGAGCGAATGAACAAAACGAGGACATATTTGAATTGAGTCAACGTAGCCTTTCTTCAAATTTCAGCTAATGATTCACAAAAAAATAAGTCAAAAAAATTTGAACAAGAAATAAGGAATATTGCAAATATTTCCAAATAGTTTCGACCAATAATCCCAAAGAAAGTGCCATAGATTTTTCAAATAGCATAGAAAAATATGTGGTACCGACGCGAAAAGTTAAAGTGTCATTTGGAAGTGTGTTTTTGTGATTTGAAAACAAATAATGAAAAAATATTTGAACAAAAAATAAGGCATTTGTATAATGTTCGGACCTTTTTTCAAAAATTTCATAATTTGTCGAATTCGAAAAGTTTAATTCGAACTTAAAATTTTCTTAAAAAGCAATAATTCGAAAATTCTGTAGTTACAAAAGTTGCCTGATTATGAAGCATTACTTTGATGGTATATTGAAGAAAATATATAAACCCAGTGAAAAGTTTTTCATCAAGAGTCCATATCCGCGGATATCCGTATCTCGTAAAAATGCAACCGCCACCCTAATGCTCCAATCGGACTTCCGTGAAATTATATATCAGGAAGGGCAAAATCATTTTATCACCTGGAATCAATTCACGATGGAAAATTTAGAGACTCTCATAGGCAAATCCTCTATCGATGTTTTGCGTTAACTCTTAGAATTGCAGACTATTTTTGGACCATATCGATCATGATGCCCAAGTAACTTAATATACCTATTCTTTTAAAAGGCAAATAGGCATAGTTTTAGTAACTTGGGCATCATGATTGTTAAAAATATGGTCACGCTGACCTTGCTTTTTAAATCAAGCCTATTTTCTTTGTTAATAAATAATTCAAGTAAATTTGCTACAATACTGTAAGAAAATTTGAATAAATTAATACAAAGCATCAATGTGAATAAGAAAAGATAAAAAAATCTCTACCATGATCAGATTAAAAACAATTAAGTGCATCAGATACAATAAAAGCTCAATTTGACATTTTGAAATTTGTAGAATTAAACACTAACACTTTGCCCCTGCTCTGTTTAAAACAATTAAATGTTTCATAAAATTTCTGAAAATCAAGCTTTTAATCTCGAAAGTTTTATCATGAAAACTAGAACCAACTATTTGGATGACTAATTTGAGATACGCCCTCGAATTGATTTTTTAACATTATCTATTCAGGTAGTTTCTGGAGCTCTTAAACTAACCAGAAAGTAGGGAAATATTGCATTCTAAGTGTAAATTGTAGGCGTAGAGCCTCGAATCCGTAATTCGATTCCAAAATATTTTGAGTAACTTTTTTGAAAGCAAGTACACCGGATATATGGTAATTGAGAAAGTA
>SCLH01001429.1:383931-400725 GCA_004367855.1 Oikopleura vanhoeffeni
TGCCCTGTTAAAGTGCTTTTAGTGGGACGGTAACTTTTTTATATCCGTCCTACTAAAAGCACTCATGTAAATATTGAAAATTGTCCCGTCTACTAATGACACTGGCAAATAATCTGTTTACAAATGTTTCTTTGCGGATTTGGGGTCAGGAAAGGCTGAAATATTAAAAAAAAATGGAAAACCCCTAAATAGATCCAAAATGTCCTGAAAATTGGCATGGTGGTTCTTCGAGGCCTGTTATTTACAACTGTTAATGCCTCAATGTTTTTTTTGCGGATTTGGGGTCAGGAAAAGTTTAAAAAAATATAAATTAGTCAAAAAAATGTGAAAATCGGACTTTTACAATTTGAAATGAGTCGCCGACCCCGTTAATCAACATTAAATTTTCCAAAAATTTGCTTGATTATTATTTGATGCATTTTCTTGGCATTCAGCGTACTTCAAAAACATATTCACTTCTATATCTGGTTGCAAAACGGCAAAATACTTAGAAAAATAGGTAAATATACCAAAACGTCACACGCCATTTGTTTTACGCAGCTCAATTTGGCCTCCATTTTTCTGAAAATTGACATGATCCAGCATTAAGACCTGTTACATCGAAAAAAGTTGTGTCATTTAAAATTCGATGACCACTTCCGGTTTTACAGAGAGATAATGACTCATTGTCAAAAAATGTAATTTTTCTCATTATGAAAAATTTCGTCAAAATTTTTTTTTGAATTTTTTTTTCAGCCAATTTACTTAAAATATTCTCCTCTTTCGTTTAATGTGCATATCATGCTATTCCCGAGCATTTGAAATTTTNAATGCCCTCGAATGTTTTTTTTGGCGGATTTGGGGTCAGGAAAAGTTTAAAAAAATATAAATTAGTCAAAAAAATGTGAAAAATGCGGCTTTTTACAATTTTGAAATAGTCGCCGACCCCGTTATCACATTAAATTTTCCAAAAATTTTGCTTGATTAATTATTTGATGCATTTTCTTTTTGGCATTCAGCGTACTTCAAAAAACAATTCACTTCTATACTGGTTGCAAAAGGCCAAAAATACTTAGAAAAATAGATAAATTATACCAAAACGTCACACGCATTTAGTTTTACGCAGCTCAATTGGCCCCATTTTCTGAAAATTGACATGATCGCAGCATTAAGGGACCTGTTAATCGAAAAAGTTGTGTCATTTGAAAATTCGAATGACCCTCCGGTTTTAACAGAGAGATAATGAACTCATTGATCAAAAATGTAATTTTTCTCATTATGAAAAATTTCGTCAAAATTTTTTTTTGAATTTTTTTTCAGCCAATTTACTTAAAATATTCTCCTCTCTCGTTTAATGTGCATATCATGCTATTCCCGAGCATTTGAAATTTTTGGATTTCGGAAAATTTTGAAAAAAATTCAAAAAAATTCTAAAATTTTCAAAATTATTTTTTTCGAATTTTTTGGAAAAAATGAAGAGGAATGATATCCTCGGATTTCCCTTTAGTCTCTATTTTGGCCTCGACCGGTGAGGCGTAATTTGTCAACTTAGGGAACAAGTGTACATTTGTCATACATTACAATACTTTCTAAATTTATGGAATGGACAGTTCAAGAAACGCGTGGGCGTGTAGGTTAAAAGATATGAATACAAACCTAGTAATTTTAAACAATTTATGCGCTATAAATTAAACTTGCCTTTTTCTTATTTTTCCCAGCTGAGATCAGCGGAAGCAAAATCAAATTCTAAATTTCATATTAATATTTCTGCAGAACTGAAAATCTCGTTAAATCTCTTTTAGATACTAAATTCTATAATATGCTCACCACTTTCATCAAAAAACAATTATTTGTTCAAAAAAATCTAAAATGGATTCCCTTTGTCAATTTTTTTATAAATCCGGATTAAACAACTAAATTGAACATTTGGCTTATCGGTGAAGCGCTCAGCTTATCAGCAGAAAGACCCAGCTGAAAAATGTTCCAGGAAAAAATATTCCTGGATAAAATAAATCATTAATATGACCATGTTAACTAATTTTTATATCAAACCACCATAAAGATTGGAGAAGTTACCTTGTGGCAAAAGATTTAATTAATATTTTAGAACGCTCGTCTTGCTTGCTGAAATTTGGTCAAATGCCTGATTAGGGTTACCACAGAATTAATTTGAACACCGGCCCTCACTGGAACGTTTTCTGGATAGTGAAAATAAAACATGTCGTGACAAAGAAATGTTTTTCTGAGCTGCTATATATGATTTATGTATTCGTTTTTAAATTACGATGATTTTTTAAATGTCATTGTTGTATTAAAATACACTAAGTCTGTTGAGCTTTTTAATTATGCAGACGATTTGAAATAAGGAATTTCAAAAGTAAAAATGGTTATCGATGTTTTTGACCCATCTCGTAGAGAATTTTTTTCTTGTCATTTTAAGCGTAGGGATTTTTTGTTTATGAAAAATTTTCAAAAAAAATCGATTTTTCGGTCAAATTTTCGAGATTTATAAAGCAGGTTCAAAACCCGGATCTACGCGACCCGCGTATGACGAGCTAGAGCGCTAATTTTTTGGCAAGTGAAAATTAAGCGTTTTTTAGGAAACCAGTTTTTAAGGAGTAGGGTCGGCGACATTGTGGTCGACCTTAAATAAGCGGTCAAAAGTTCAAGGTGCAATTTCAAGTTCATCGTAGAGACTGTGGAAAATACCCTCAAAAAACCGGAAAGAGTCAACTTTCTAATGAACGTATTATCAACTATGGTGTCAATAATGTACTGAAAAGTTCGCTGAGAGAGCAAAAAACAGAGAGAAAAAAAGTTTTTGCTCTTAACAGACCTCTCAGTACATTATTGATCCCATAGTTGCTAATACGATGACTTTGAAATTGACCTTGAACTTTTGACCGCTATTTTAAGGTCGACCACATAGTCGCCGACCCTAATCCTTAAAAAAGGTTTCCTAAAAAACGCTAATTTTCACTTGCAAAAAAATTAGCGCTCTAGCTCTCATACGCGGTCGCTAGATCCGGGTTTTGAACTGCTTAGTAAAATCTCAAAATTTGACCGAAAAATCAATTTTTTTTTGAAAAATTTTTCATAAACAAAAAAAATCCTACGTCTTAAGAAGTGACCGAGAAAAAATTCTGCTACAAGATGGGTCCAAAACATCGATACCCGATGGTGTTTGGACGGTTTGAAATTCCTTATTTGAAATCGTCTGCAATCATTTTCGAAACATAAAAAAGAACTGAGAAAAAGTCTTAGGTTAACACAAAAGTAATTTCGCGCATTTTTTTGATAGTAGGCCTCGAAATTGCATAATTAAAGGCCTACTATTCTATCCGTTCAAAAGGATCGTTTATACTGTTTCGGCAAATACCGATACGAAAAAGTACTGTATTTCTCATATACGGGCAATACAAATCAAATTAGATTTTTTATATTTTAGTTGCTTATTTTTTACGATATAATATTGCTTTATTTACAAGACTTTTTGTGATCCGAGATAGATACAATAGTTTGACAAAGTTAAAATGAGATCCATTTTCCACCGTGTTTTTTAAGAGTTTTTTGAAACTCAGTTTACACGATAAACAATGATTTTTAAGGGTGTAACAGTGCATCTTAATTTGTATGGTGTCTCTGCCAACTTTAGCTTAGGTTATTAAGCGAAGGTTGTAGCTGAATTATCATTAAACTTTCAAATGTCGTTCGTTCATGCCAGTTAGGCAAGTTTTTCGATAGAGCTGTAATTTACTTCACAGCCTGTAAAATGTTTATATCGATATGATTTATACAGTCTAATTTATATTTTAGTTTTTATCAACAATTAAGACAAAAAAATAGATGTACTGGGAGAATGCAGATTCTTTATCACGATCTCACAGTTTTTATATAAATACCACGGTAAACCGTTTCAAATATAGGCACTTATTAAAAACATCTCGAGCCACTAATGATCATAACCATATCCCCTATTTACACTTTTGTTAATATCTGGGCCCTGATTAGGAAACGTAGCGTGTTTTTAAGTAGTGAGGCCAGGATATTAACAAAAGTGTGACTAAGGGATATAAAATAAATAAATAAAAAGATATATTTGGGATCTCATGATTTGTTCAAATAACTTTCGATAACTACTACAAAAATGTAAAATATACGATAAATTTGTTGGTCATGATAAGTTATCAATCATTGGTAACCCTTATTGTTTGATATGGTTTCCTGTCCACAAAACTATTACTGTACCCATAATGGAAGAAGAGTGACACCCGCTAAAGACTTCAGGGATTTTGAAAACTGCTTATGGTAATTTATTAAAAACATATAAAACTAGTAGTTATGCAGGGAGCCAGGAATTGTCCTATTGCCCTTGGGACGGAGTATAAATAAAAAAAGTAAACCCCAATTAAAAAGTTTTATTTTTGTGGTTGGTTTCTTCTTTAAATCAAGAAAAAATCTTCTTAACTGAAGGTAAAGTTTTTGTATATTTTGGGCGACTGGATTAAATAAAATGTAAGACTTTCCTTTTATTATGTCCGACCATCGAACTTTAAAAGTATGCAGATTAGCTTAACAAACCACGTTTAGCCATTAAATCAACTCTCCATTTGTTTTAAATGCAATCAACCGATAACAACACTTTTTAAGTGAAAAAAATTTTGAAAAAATTTTTACTATTTTTTTGGGAATAATATTATGAATTCACCTGAACTGGCATTGTATGCGCAAGCGGTTTATAAGTAAACCATGGGACCATTGGAGCACGGATAAATAAAGATTTAAAAAAAATTAAATTAATTATCTGAGATATTGACATGCTCCTCAAATTCTTAATAAAAAGTTTTGTTCATGCTAAAATTGACAATTTTCGTCATTTTGATTACTCTTAACAACCATTTTCCGATTTGTNAATGCCCTCGAATGTTTTTTTTGGCGGATTTGGGGTCAGGAAAAGTTTAAAAAAATATAAATTAGTCAAAAAAATGTGAAAAATGCGGCTTTTTACAATTTTGAAATAGTCGCCGACCCCGTTATCACATTAAATTTTCCAAAAATTTTGCTTGATTAATTATTTGATGCATTTTCTTTTTGGCATTCCAGCGTACTTCAAAAACATATTCACTTCTATATCTGGTTTGCAAAAGGCAAAATACTTAGAAAAATAAATAAATTAATAGCCAAAACGTCAACGTTGCCATTTAGTTTTTACGCAGCTCAATTGGCCTCCATTTTCTGAAAATTGAACATGAATCGCAGCATTAAGACCTGTTACAATCGAAAAAGTTGTGTCATTTGAAAATTCGAATGACCCTCCGGTTTTAACAGAGAGATAATGAACTCATTGATCAAAAATGTAATTTTTCTCATTATGAAAAATTTCGTCAAAATTTTTTTGAATTTTTTTTTCAGCCCAATTTACATTAAAATATTCTCCTCTTTCGTTTAATGTGCATATCATGCTATTCCCGAGCATTTGAAGATTTTCGGATTTTCGGAAAATTTTTGAAAAAAAATTCAAAAAAATTTCGAAAAATTTTCAAAAAATTAATTTTTTTCGAATTTTTTGGAAAAAATGAAGAGGAATGATATCCTCGGATTTCCAGATACCCTTTAGTCTCTATTTTTGGCCTCGACCGTGAGGCGTAAATTTGTCAACTTAGGGAACAAGTATACATTTTGTCATACATTACAATACTTTCTAAATTTATGGAAGGACAGTTCAAGAAACGCGTGGGGCGTGTAAGGTTAAAAAGATATGAATACAAACCTAGTAATTTTAAACATTTATTGCGCTTAAATAAACTTGCCCTTTTTCTTATTTTCCCAGCTGAGATCAGCGGAAGCAAAAATCGAAATTCTAAATTTCATATTAAAATATTTCTGGCAGAAATGAAAATCTCGTTAAATCTCTTTTAGATACTAAAGTCTATAATATGCTCACCACTTTCATCAAAAAAACAATTATTTGTCAAAAAAATCCTAAATGGATTCCCTTTGTCAATTTTTTTTTATAAATCCGGATTAAAACCCAACTAAATTGAACATTTGGCTTATCGGTGAAGCGCTCAGCTTATCAGCAAGAAAGACCCAGCTGAAAATGTTTCCAGAAATATTCCTGAATAAAAGATAAATCATTAATATGACCAATGTTAATAATTTTTATATCAAACCACCATAAGATTGGAGAAGTTACCTTGATGGCAAAAGATTTAATTAAAATATTTTAGAAGCTCGTCTTGCTTGCTGAAATTTGGTCAAATGCCTGATTAGGGTTACCACAGAAACTTAATTTGAACACCGGCCCTGCACTGGAACGTTTTTCTGGATAGTGAAAAATAAAACATTGTCGTGAAACAAAGAAATTTTTTCTGAGCTTCTATATATGGATTTATATTCGTTTTTAAATTACGATGATTTTTTTAAAATGTCATTGTTGTATTAAATACCTAAAGTCGTTTGAGATTTTGATTTATGCAAGACGATTTGAAATAAGGAATTTCAAAAGTAAAAATGGTTATCCGAGGTTTTGACCCATCTCGTAGAGAATTTTTGTTTTGGTCATTTTTAAGACGTAGGAATTTTTTTTGTTTATGAAAAATTTTCAAAAAAAATCGATTTTTCGGTTCAAATTTTTCGAGTTTGTACAAGCAAGTTCAAACCCGGATCTAGCGACCGCGTTGACGAGCTAGAGTTCCTAATTTTTTTGGCAAGTGAAAATAAGCGTTTTTTGGAAACCGTTTTTAAGGATTAGGGTAGGTCGACTATGTGGTGACCTTAAATTAAGCGGTCAAAGTCAAGGTGAATTTCAAGTTCACGTAGAGACTTGAAAATACCCTGCAAAAAAACCGGAAGAGTCAACTTTCTGATGAACGCTATTAGGCAACTATGGGTAAATTATATACTGTAAGGTTGTCGCTGAGAGCAAAAAAAAAACTGGTCAACACTCAGGTCAATTTCAAAGTCATCGTATAGACTTGCAAGTACCCTCAAAAGAATCGAAGAGTCGACTTTCTAAATGAACGTATTTATCAAACTATGTGTCAATAATGTAAACTGAAAAGTCGCTAGAAGGAGCAAAAAAGTTTTGCTCTTAACGACCTCTCAGTACATTATTGAATCGCAAATAGTTGCTAATACGATGACTTTGAAATTGGAACCTTGAACTTTTGACCGCTTATTTAAGGTCGACCAACAAGTCGCCGACCCTAATCCTTAAAAAACGGTTTCCCTAAAAAAACGCTATAATTTCACTTGCAAAAAAATTAGCGGCTCCTAAGCTCTTCATACGCGGTCGCTAGATCCGGGTTTTGAACTGCTTGTAAAATCTCGAAAATTTGGACCAGAAATCAATTTATTTTTTGAAAAATTTTTCATAAACAAAAAAATCCTACGTCCTTAAAATGACCAGAAAAAATCTCTACAAGATGGGTCCCAAAAACATCGGATACCCATTTTTGACTTTTGAAATTCCCCTTTATTTGAAATCGTCATGCAATCATTTTCGAAACATAAAAAAGAACTGAAGAAAAAAGTTCTTCTCTAATTTTTTGTTTTTCTGACGATGAGGCTAGTCACGTGTGAAGTCAATAGGTAGCAATCAGCGACAACGCCCTCTGGCGCAAGAACAATAGACGCAAATTTTATCCTTTCTCGTCACTTTTTATACTTCTTAAATATTACAGTTAGTTTTTTTTTCTTACATAAGACATACAAATAATCCATTTTGGGAATAATTTAAAAACCAAAAAACGGTAAAAAATATAAACTATTAAACCGAAAAAACCTCAAAAATTATTTTTTATTAACCAAAAATGTTTATTAAGATAATAATGCTAAATTAAAGGTGTTGGAATTTCCCGGATACTTTTGGTTGAGGCTATTTTATAGGAAAATTTTCACTGAGATTTTTTAAACTCGCCCAGGATTTTTTCTCAAATAAAGTGGGTTTTAAAGAAATAAAAATTAAATAAATAGAATTCATATTTTTTCCCAGAAATCTCAAGATAACTTTTGTAATTGCCTTTTTTTGTAGAAAAATTTTGTCCACGGAGTTTTCTAGCTCGCAGAAGATTTTTCTGAATTTTGAAGTTTTTTCTTCAATAAAGCAAGGTATCGAATGTTTATTAACCTATCTGTAGAGAATTTTTTTCTGGTATTTTTAGAACTTAAAAATTTAGACTAAAAAAATTTAAAAAAAAAAAATCGATTTTAAGGGAGTATGCGACTCTGATTTGACAATTTTCTCGGTGATATACTGAAAACTAAACAAGATTCATGAGAAAAACCGAAAAATGCTTATTTGTATATCTATCCTTAAATCTTAGCGAAAAAAGTCATCAACAAAATCTATTTTGACCATTACACCAATAGGTTTAACAGTATCGTAACAAGGTGACATTTTCAAAATTTCAAATCTATCTCCTCGTCAGACGGTATATCCAATATGAGCTCAAATTTTCACCAGATCAACGTAACGGTAGTATATAAATTTTTGATGGAGAGTTTTTTTCGATCCGGCGACTAAACAATTCCTAGAAACGCCAAATAAGCCGCCGATTTTTTTAACATTGCAGACTTCAAAATTATCTCCTCCGAGGATATTTTGGCAAAAATAGCTCAATTCCTAAAAAATTTTTAAAAGAGATAATGGAGAGCTTTTTTGAAATTTCGAGCTAAGAACTCGAATATGATTTTTTTGGTCATTTTCCGCAAAATTTTCCGAAAAAAAGTGCTTCGATTTTTCGAAGTAGGCTCAAAAAGAAAAGCCAGTGAAACACTGATGAGAAAACGTTGCTTACGTCCAAGTCGATATTTTGAAAGTTTTAGTGGTCAATTTTGAGCAAAGTTATTTTTTAACTTCATCTTTCAAAAAAATACTTAGAAAAAATCGAAAAAATGCGGAAATTTCGAAAATTTTTTTTTTGACTGATTTGGTTCTTAGTACACTTAAATTATCACCCCGTATCAATTGGAGCATTTTTTAATGCCTCTAGGCCTTTATAAATTCAGAGGTCGCATGCCCCCTTAAGGTCAATTTTTCGTGAATTTTACAGGTAAATGTGATCCAGTTCTAGCGAAGCCGTAATGAAAGTGCTAGAAGGCTTGATTTTTGGCCAGTGAAAATTAAGCGTTTTTTCCGGCTACGCGCGTTTTTTTTAATTGAGGGTCTGGCGACCAAATATTTGACCCTCTAATGACCGGTCAGTTCAAGGTCAATCTCAGTTCCATCGTATAGACTTGTAGAACTCCAAAAAGAAATCGGGAAGGGTCGACTTTCTAATGAACGTATTAGGAACTATGGGTCATAATGACTGAGAGGTCGCTAAGAGAGCAAAAACTGTCAACACCCAAGGTCAACCTCAAGTTCATCGTAATAGACTTGTAGATACCTCTAAAAAAGATCGGTAGGGTCGACTTTCTAGATGAAACGTATTAGCAACTATAGGGTCAATAATGTACTGAAAGGTCGCTAGAGAGAAAACTAAGAGAGCAAAAAAGATTTTTGCTCTCTAGCGACGCTCTCAGTAACAATATATTGACCCATAGTTCCTAATAAAGTTACATTAGAAAGTTTGACCCCTATCCGATCTTTTGGGGTTATTTACATGGGGGTATTACCAGATTGACTTGAACTTTGACAGCGGGTCATTAGAGGTCAAATATTGGTCGCCGACCCTCAATTAAAAAAATGGGGGGCGAAAAACGCTTAATGTTTCCACTGGCCCAAAAAAATCATCGCCTTCTAGCACTTCATACGGCTTCGCTAGAACCTGGATATCACATTTACCTGTAAAATCGTCGAATACGGGAATACTGAGATAAAACAAATGTTAACTTCAGGATTATTTTCGTCTGCTGACGAAGTTCTTTATTAGGGTTAGGACCAAAATCACGCGCTTTTAATTTCACTTATTTTAGTTTTGATAGTTTTCTAGGGGTATTGTTCAAAACAAGATTTCTTCCAAATTTTTGTAAGCCAAGTTTCAAAATTTCCTCATAGCTAGATAATTATCGAAAGGCAGTTTGTTGCGGTCACGTCTTGCCGTTCTGAAGACAGAAAAGGAGTTTCCAGAGTAATTTTCTGAACCACTAGGGGCCCAAATTTTTTTTTTATAACTGGGTCCCCTTTTATCGGCTAACGATAACCTGTGTGAGGTAAAAAACACTCACGAAACTTTTTAGTTTTGGCCATGGGTTGTCCCGGTCGCGAAACCTACATATAATATAATCTCAAAAACGGCGCATCACAATATTTCTAAATGGCTTTCAAATAATATTGAAAAAAAAAATATTCAAAAAATTTTTAAAAATACCATAATCGATATGATTTATACAAGTCTAATTAATATTTTAGTTTTTATCAAAATTAAGACAAAAAAATAGATGTACTGGAGAATGCCAGATTCTTATCACGATCTCACAGTTTTTTATATAAATCGCACGGTAACCGTTTCAAATATAGGCACTTAATTGAAAAACCATCTCGAGCCACTAATCATCATAACCATATCCCCTATTTACAACTTTTGTTAATATCTGGGGCCCCTGATTAGGAAACGAGCGTGCTTTTTTAAGTAGTGAGGCCAGGATATTAACAAAAAGTGTGACTAAGGGATATAAAAAAAATAAATAAAAAGATCTATTTGGGAATTCATGATTTTGTTTCAAATAACTTTCGATAACTACTACAAAAAATGGTAAAATATACGAATAAATTTGTTATGGTATGAATAAGTTATCAAAATCATTGGGTAACCCTTAATTGTTTGATATGGTTTCCTGTCCACAAAACTAATACTGTACCCATAATGGAGAAGAAAGTGACACCCGCTAAAGACTTCAGGGATTTTGAAAACTGCTTATGGTAATTTATAAAATATAAAACTAGAAGTTATGCAGGGAGCCAGGAATTGTCCTTGCCGCTTGGGACGGAGTATAAATAAAAAAAAGTAAACCCCAATTAAAAAGTTTTATTTTTTGTGGTTGGTTTCTTTTTTATCAAGGAAAAAAATCTTCCTTAAGGGGTGGGCGTCGTAATGTTTTTGAGCCCTTTATAGAATTAATTTATGATACATTAATATCGGTTATGACTAAAGTTGACCCAAGGAATCTCATGGTGGCAATTATTTTTTCAAAAACAAATCTAGAACAAAATCTAGATTTTTTCAAAATTCGAAATATTTTTTTTGCTTTAAGGGGTATACGACTCTGATTTAAATAAAGGCCTTTAGAGGCATTAAAAATGCTCCAATTGGAATACGGGGTGAATCGATAAGTGTACTAAGAACCAAATCACAAAAAAATTTTCCGAAATTTTCGATTTTTCGATTTTTTCTAAGGTATTTGGTTTTTTAAAAGATAAAGTTTAAAAATAACGTTTGCTCGAATTTGACCACTAAAACTTCAAAATATCGACTTGACGTAAGCCAACTTCTAATCAGTGTTTTACTGGCTTTCTTTGAGCCACTTAAGAAAAAAATCGAAGCACTTTTTTTTTCGGGAAATTTTTTGGAAAATGACCAAAAAATCAAATATTTCGAGTTCTAGCTTCGAAATTGCAAAAAACGCTCGATCAATCTCTTCAAAATTTTCTGAGGAATACTTGATAAAAATTTGAGCTATATTGTCAAACAGTGATATTCGGAGGAGATAGATTTTTGAAGTCTGAAATTGTTAAAAATTGTCGTTATTTGCGTTCTAGAATTGTTCAGTTTGCCGGATCAAAAAAAAAAGCCTCGATGAAAAATTTATATACTACCGTTACGTGATCGTGAAAATTTGAGCTCAATTTGAATATAACCGTCTGGGAGGAGATAGATTTTGAACTTTTGAAATGTCCACCTTGTTACGATACTGTACCTATTGTGTAATGGTCAAAAATAATTTGTGATGTATTTTTCGCAAAGATCAGGATAGATCTACAAATTAGCATTTCGGTTTTTCTCATGAACTGTTAGTTTTCCAAGTATATTCACCTAGAAAATGTCAAATCGAGTCGTATACCCCCTTAAACCCGATAAAACGCGATAATTCTAAACCATGAATGAACATTTTTATTGGTGAATATGACCACCAAAAACGATGCATGACATTAAAATTATCGGAAATGTCTTAATCGCATTCTAGAAATTCATTATTTTAAGCAAAAATGTTAAACCTAATATTGCGAATCGACCATTTTGACAGTGAACTGCTGTGTTGATTTTGGTTGATCAGACAATTTTCGAACTTTTCATTTCCGTTTCACTTTCATATCATTTTCTAGAATTCTGAATTTTATTCAAAAAATTCCTTCTATCACTTTTACCATATTAATATTATCTACCTTAGTCGAAAATGGTTCATTCTAAACATTCGTCTAAAAGAAGATAGAGTTTGAAGTCGAATCAATGCAAAATCGGCGTTTAAGTGAGATTTCTAGAAAAAATAAAACGAAATCAAAAAAAATTCCTCCCATTTTTTGTCTCATTTATTCGCTACTTTGTGTAAATTTTGAGACGCTTTGTATGTGGGTCTAAAGAAGATAGATTAAAAAAACGTTTTAGTGCTCAGAATGACTCACCAACCTGGTGGTGTGATGTAACAATTGTAGTTTGAGATATGGAATGTTAGGCGAAGCTAGCCTATAACAGTATCCTCAGATTTTCCAACTGCCTTATAATTATTATGAGCGGGATGAAAGTACCAGATTACGACGCCCACCCTTAACTGAAGTAATTTTTGTATATTTGGGCGACGGATTAAAAAATGTAAGACTTTCCTTTTATTATTCGACCAATCGAACTTAAAAGTGCAGATAGCTTAACAAACCACGTTTAGCCATTAAATCAACTCTCCATTTGTTTAATGCAATCAACCGATAACAACACTTTTTAAGTGAAAAAAATTTTGAAAAAATTTTACTATTTTTTTGGGAATAATATTATGAATTCACCTGAACTGGCATTGTATGCGCAAGCGGTTTATAAGTAACAGGACCATTGAGCACGGATAAATAAATTTAAAAAAAAAATTAATTAATTATCTAGATATTTGACATGCTCCTCAAATCTTAATAAAGTTTTGTTCAGCTAAAATTGACAATTTTCGTCATTTTGATTACTCTTAACAACCATTTTCCGATTTGTTAAAAATTTAAAAATATTTTTTCCAGTCTATTTAATCATGCGGTTTCATTCGGGTCAAAAGTCACTTTTGAGCTTTTATTTTTCACCAATCAGCGAATCGGCAAATTTTTGAAAAATAAATTTAAATGAATTTTAAAAAATTCTTTCGAATGGTTACTTTCATTTTATTTCTATAATTGATCTTTCGTGTAAATGCTAAATACCGTGTTTGCTGTTTACACCAAGCAATAAAAGAATCGCTTTTAGCAAACACCTGTGGTCATCTGAGATCTATAGTTGCTAAACCGTTCAGAAAGTCGTGCTGGCGCATCTTTTAAGCACCATGAATCAGTTTTTTGAAATAATTCGAGTTTTCGGGACCTCTATTTCCGGTATTACACCAAATATCGTTTGGGTATTAAATTTGAATGTGATCTGAGCAGATTTTACGCAGTTCACGAAATTAGTAAAAATTGCAAAAAAAAAATGTATTTTTTTTAAAAAAACGAAAACCCGATATTTGACCAACCTTAAACAGCGAGCGTCACCGAGTGGTCGGAGTCCAAAAAATTTTAAGCGTCAAAAACTATCTTAGATCCGAAATTTTCAAATTTATAGGACCTTTTTAACGGGTGCTCATTTTTTGCTCGGGAGGCCTAATTATCTCTGAATGAGAAATTAAAAATAATAATTTCTTAATTTGTTAATTTGCTAATTTTAGAACAATATAAATTGCTATAACAATTTAGGAAATGACATTATAATTGCGTTCTTGAGATGGGATAAACTAAAAAAAACAAAACTTTTAAATTAGGGGCTTAAAAGTTTTGTACTTTTTTTAATTATACACCGTCTCAAGGGTCATTGGACAATTCTTGGCTCGCTGCATAACTATCAAAATTATTTAAAAATGTTCTGGAAATGCGATTACAATTATAATCTGGGACACCGGTTTTTGCGGAGGAGTTTTTGATTTTTTTAGTTAAAAAACATTTCCACAGCAAACATAAATTGATTTTTATTCTGAAGGGTCCGATGTGTTTGCCCACTTTTTGTGCCCACATTTCAATGCAATGTACATGGAGAGTGTTTTTATAATTACGAAGGTTGTGCAAAGTATACTTTCCATGTCCCAGAACTTGAAAATGGATGTTTATTTAATGGCTGTGTAACAATAAATGACGAACAGATGTGCTATTCAAGCAACTGGGAAGATTGAGAGATGTTTTTCTGACCTGTAAATTGCCGGAAAGTTGTGAAATAATTTGCTGCACATTTAAGCATTTTTTTGATAAATTCGAAGTTATTCGTTCAAGTTCAATAAATAGTAAATAATATTTTAGTTTTAGAATCAGACACATATTATTAAATAAAATTCACCGCAGATCATGTGAATAAAATGACATCGGTGGATTTTGAATTTGGATAACTTTTTTTGTTATCAGTGTGTTCGTCATTGGGAAAACCTGAATTTCTAGGATTTTTGTTTAAAAACTCACCAGCAGGAGCTAGCCAAAGTTAAAACTAAATGCCAGATAATCAAAAATTGATAATAAACTGCCCAGTCTTGAAACGTGTAATACAGAAAGAGGCCCAGTATCGCCGAAAAATAATAAAAAAAAATCGGCAATATTGGGAACTTTCGTCAATATTGGCACTTTCGGTTATACTGGGCCGGCAATATGCCCCCCCTGTTTTCCATGTTCACACTTTGGTGAATTTTTAAATAAGATTATTTTATACTAGCACTCAAGTGTAAACAAAGCTTCGGTATAAAAAAATTGTGTAAAACAAGATGTAAGATTTTGCATTACTGCCACTAATTTATTGGAGTTATCTATATTGATTATACATAAGAATTATGGTATCACAGTTGTCGGAACTTTTGACGCGAAAAGTTGAATAATTTAACCAAAAGAAGATATAAGTTTATTATTGACCACTTTTGCGTAAAATAAAACTCGAACTGACATCAATGTCAGAGAATCAATATAAAAGTTTGAAAAGGTGGTATATTAATTGTACAGTATAATTAATACTTTAATACCGTAGGAAGGATTTCAAAAAATCTATTTCATGAGAAAAGCTGAAATCGATGGATTCATGATAAACGATTTTTTCGATAATTGAAAAGATTTATTGTACAGTCTTATAATTTTTGATAATACTTATGCTCTTTTTGCCATAATCTGAGAGATTTTTTCCAAAATTTAATTGCAGAGTTGCAACTTGCCGAGGATATTATTAGAAAGTTTGATTTAATAATTTGAACGATGAAATAAATGTTTGCAGACGAAAATGCAGGTCTAATGGAATAGGGTTCTAGAGAAAAATACAATAAAGCACTAACAATTCCTAGAAATTGTGTCACAATACGAATTAGGGGTATTAGATTTTGTGTGGGTTCCCTGCGCGTCAATCATTGGCTCCACGTTAACACGCGCTTATACAATGGGATTTCGACCCGCACAAACACTGAAGCAACTAAACATAATACAATCCACTAGTATTGTAAATAGCTGCCTCAGTTTTTGTGAGGGTTGAAAGCCCATCGCATGAGCGCTTGTTAACGAGTAGCCAATGATTGATGCGAGGGGAAACCCGCACAAAATCTAATAACCCTTATCCGTATTGTATGTTTTTCGTTTAACTACCTGCGAGATGGAGTAGCGACTGGCGAACCATCAGGTGAAATGAGGTGAAAAAATTTGGCATCATTCGAGTAGTTTTTTTATTTGTTCAAAGTTGTTTATAGATATTGTGAAGCAATTTATGTCACTTTTAATAACAATTTACAGTTTCGAGTTCAGTTCACTCTTGTGGGCACAGACTCTGTGCCACAGAGCCACTTGAGTGGCTCAAGCAAAATTTTCATAAACATTAATCTGAAATTTTTTGTTAAATAATTTATTTTGCGATTCCGAAATGCAATTCAATTAAGTGTTGGATGTCTGGTTCAAATTTCGTTCACGAGTGAAAAAATATCTTACCGAAAGGCAATTCGAAAGGGGGATTTGCAGACAATTTTATTTTGCATGCAGTGCACGAAACTTTTAGCTGTTACTTTAATCGAAAATATCTTGTACAATTGAAACGAGAAAATCAGAGAGAGTTTGTTAATCAGTATTTGTTAATAAATTTTTTGCTAAAACGATTTTTTGTGAACAATTTTCTTCAACCTCTGTACTTTAAATTTTCATGCCAAAAAATTGTAAAAAATTTATTCATGGTTTAATTTGAGTCTATTGTCATTTCGGTATTACGAAAAATTTTGTCATTTGCGTGCATGAGTGTCATTTCTTGAGTTGAATTAAAAATGAATGATTTTGTTCTTTTAGTTTTAAAAGATAAGCATAATATTGTCTATTTTATCGAAACTATTTTATTTGACGTTACGACTAACAAGCCATTTCCAGTGTGAAAGTCAGTAAAGTTTTTTGCCAAAACGAAGCGAAAAAGCAATCGAGTCTCAAACTGTCTAACAGACATTCGAATAACAATTGTCAATAGTGTTTACGCACAACCGAAGTTCGAAACAGATTCGTTTCGAGACTTTATTCTACTCTAGACTATAAAGAGAATGAACAAATAAAATGGTTAAAAATAATTTATAAAGAATTCATATATTGCAAATAAAGCTTGCCAAGCTCGGAACTCACATTTTATCAAGTCTCACATTGGTACAAGAAGTAACCAGGCTTATATA
>SCLH01001429.1:400732-415217 GCA_004367855.1 Oikopleura vanhoeffeni
AAAAATGGAGAAGTTTTTCGGTCAATTATACATTTGAAACATTACTTCAAAATACAGATAAGGTTGGAATTTCTAAATTTTATAACAATACACTCTGCGGGCTTCAGTTTTTTGACGCAAAAGGTGTGTCATCAAAGTAAGGCGGGGAATAACATGAAAAGGGGCAGCCAATTACTGGCGCGCAAGTTTTCCCGCAATTCACCGCAAAAATTTTCATCTTATTAATTTGCTCTTAGAAGCACGTAATGAATAAGGGGGGGGGGTTAATTTTCCACGCTCGATCTTGAAAGTATAAAGTTTATTGTAGAAAAAACGTACAAGCTTCGTCAAGCTATTGTCAGTAATAATTTACAACTTTACAGTTTCGTATATTCCGAAGGAGTCTTGCCAACTGATAAAATGTCTTATAAAATGCACTGAATTAATCACAAGTTTTATGTTGAGTAAATTTTGCAATTGCCATACAAAATTTATTTTTGATACTCAAAACGAGGTCTTTAAAATATCACATGAATTTTTACACGTTTTTGATTTGATCAAGTTTGTGTTTTTCATGCATTCAGTTTCAAATAGTCTGACCAAAAAACCTTATAAAATCTTTGATTCTTTCAAATCATCATCAGATCTGAAATAAAAAACCTATAAAACTGGCAATAACGAAAAATTCGATCAGAATAATAAAAACTCGAAAGGACATCTGAACATTATTTTTCAGTTTTTTATATAAAAATTGATAAAAAATAAGTGTGGCTAAAAAGCAAGAGTAAAATGAAATTATTAAATTAGATTGCGAGCTGTCCTGAATGGAAAGAAGTGATTTCAACTGACATTTTTCATATTGAAAAATATTTTTTGGATGACGTCACTGGCCTGTAGAGTATCTAGAAAAATCGAAAAGTCGAAACTAGAAAAGTTATGCTTGCCTTTGTCTGATTATACAGGGGGGCCAATATCGCCGAAAGTTTTTGCCAAAAAATTTCGGCGATATGGGCAAATTCGCCGATATTGGCACATTCGGCGATATGGGAACAGAAATAAAATTTTTGTTCAAAAAATGAAAAAACGCGTAGGCGTTCGAAAGGTCGTCATATCGATTACGGGGGCTCCTGGTCCTTTTTTACCAGATTTTTAGCCAAATTTTTTTATTTAATTCAGCTTTTGCTAACGACTCATCCGATTGAATCCCTAGATAGCTTAAACAGAGCACAAATATCTGGTAAATAATTTAATTTTAAAAATTGGTCCGAATCCGACGAGTGTTACCAATTTTTTTAAGAAAAATTAGTAATTTAACAATTTCAGTAATCTAAGAAAAAAGATAAAATAAATTGATCCGATGAACTAATGTTTTTTATTTTATTTTTCACAAGACATTTATGCTCCGTTTGAACTATCTAAGAATGTTATCGGATAAGTTGGTTTTAAAAACCGAATTAAATAAAAAAATTCGCTTGAAAACTAGTAAAAAGGGACCAGGAGCCCCCGTAATTGATATGTCGAACAAGTTTTGAATTTTATAAGGAGTTTTACAATAGATTCGTATGAAGTAAATCATCAAAATGTCATTTCAAAAAAATACAATTTCGCGCCACCTAGGCAAACATTCAAAATTCTGTCTCGAGAAAAGTTTCAAAAAAAAATTAAATGAAGATTATTTTCGAAAAATCAAAAACATCTACCAGTATAATCAAACGAAAGCAAACATAACTTTTCTTTTTTCGACTTTTCGATTTTTCTAGAGGCTTAACAGGCCAGTTACGTCATTCAAAAAAATAATTTCAAATTTCAACAATGTCAGTTGAATCCGATTTGGACCAATTTCTTTGGTTTAATTTTGTTCTAAATATTTGTGCGCATTTTGAGATATATAAAAACTCAATTGTATAATACGAAAATAATTTATTCGTTTCCAAAATTCGAAACGTAAATGGTTTTTACTCCATATATCTTAACGATTAGATGAATCGGTTTAACCATCATAAGACGATTTTTGGTAAGTTGGACTTTGTTTGAAGTGCCCAGGGAAACAGAAGAATGCCGTGGAATCCTCATCAAAAGTGCATAATTTAAATGAAAATTGTGCAGGAAGACACAGTATTACACAGTTTTTGTACTGGATGGCTCTTACAATTATGCAATATAAGCATTATAGTTTTTTTTAGGCCAATTACAGTTTTTGCAAAATCGAGCTTCGAGAGATATTCGAGTCCTCATTCTGCTTTTGACTCTAGAGAGTATCAGTGATTCTGATTCACGAAACAAATTGGTAAAAATAATTAATAAATAATTCATGTATTGCAAGTTCATTAATCATGAGTTCGGTTCGGACCTGAAGAACCAGGGGCCAAAGTGAAACAGATAGTAATATGAAAAACCCCTCCTAGGGTTAATCAGTGCTGAAAAATGTTTCACATAACAAAAAAAAATTTTGAGCCACCAAGTGGCCAGAAAATAGGTTTCAAAATGAGAGTTTTCAGCCTTTATTTTTGGATCAATTATGTTATGTTCAATAAAATAAGATGTATTGAGTGACCTTTAAATTTTGGGCACATAAAGCGCACGGACCGTGCGGCACGGTTTAAGTGTCCAAAATATGGGCCACATTTTAGCTAGTTTAACACGGCATAAAAAGGAAGGCCCCAAATTTGTTCAAAAGTTTTTGACGAAAAATCGGACTATTGGGAACCAAAAAGGCCTATTTAGGAAGTATTTGGTATAAATTGCGCGGTATTTGAAAAATGCCCGGAAACCCCGTGAAAAAGTACCAGGGAATCCTAATAGAATTATCCTATCTTGCTATGAATTATAAAAATCTAATAATGAAATCTGACAAATTATACTGCAGTTCACTGTGCAGTATACAATGGTTAATTCGTCGGATTTCTTTATTAGATTTACGCGATCTATATTTTTTTTCAATTTGAATAAGAGAGGAAAAATCTGTCATGCTGTAAATTACAGTCTGTAATATAGAATAGATTTAATTATTAAAATAAAGCCTTCAAACAGGGAGTTTCGAAATTTTGAATGGCAATTATTCGTGAGACTGGAGAACCAGGAAAATGTGTTCTTTTGAGAAACAAATGGGAAATTTTAGTACATAATAATTTCTATTTCGGATGAGTTTTGACTCATAACTTATGAGATTTAAATTATATATTTGTGGTATTCATACAGTATGTGTTTTTTTGCTCCTCTTTTTCCAATTTGTACAAATCTGAATTCCACCGTTTTGATTGGTTAAATCTGGAAAAGACGTAGGTATTTGCCAAAATTGATCGTTCTCATCGGCGGATAGCAAGTTAGCCAAATTGGAAAAAAAATAGTAAAAAAAACACATACTGTATATTTCGTATATTTTTGAAAGCTTCGGTTTTTTGAACAATTTTATACGATTGTTATGAACATTTTACAGTGGTTGAAAGAAATTATTTTAAAATCATTAGCAAAGGTATAAACTCTGATTTTTCGTCGGAACTTGGCAAAATATTCGGAAAAACTTAACATTATTGTAACGACGAGCTTTAAATTTTGGTGTTCCGAAAGAGTAATTTTTTAGTGAAATTTGATATTTCTTGTAAATTTTTGACACTTTTTGATTTTTTCCTGCCAGATGTCGATCAAGCTAAATAGACGCTTACTTCACTTGAAATTAAAAAGAGACTATAACAACTCATAATTATTCAGCCAGCATAGAATCACAGAACTTAGAACCTACAAAGGAAAAATGTGTATTACTCTTAGCCGCTTGAATAGCACTGCACAGCCATATCATTTTTGAACCTATTTTTTCACACTCAAATATAAATGCATCATTGTCGACCAAACTAACTCTAAAATTTCTCGTCAATACGCGTTTGTGCGTTTTAAAAATAATAGTGACTAATTACAATACGTATTTTTTAAGCAAATCTCAGATGTTCTCAAAAAATATGAATTGAATTTCTATGATAAATATAAATTAGCCAAATATATACATAGACTTATTTGGCGTGTTCTAGGCAATCAGCGCGCTTCACTCGGCCCTACCCTTCATATTCGTAGATTTTTTAATCGTTAAGAGGATGGTGTGGGCACCGTTAGACTGGGTTAGCCCTATTCTACCCAACCTATTGTTCTGCTTATTTCAATAGAAATGCCGCGAGTTTGGTGTATCGTTTGTATTTATTAACAGATTAAATAATTCGAATTGTTTTAAAGACAAACACCAGCAGAATAAAAGTACAGAGGATAATCAGAAGGGGATAAACAATTACAAAATTGTTAATTCAAATTCATATTGAAAATTTTCAAGCTCATTTTCGAAATTAACTTAAACTAAATTATTGTTTATTTTTTACTTTTTTTTATCAATCAGCGCGATAATGTTCTGAATTTAAAGAAAATAAATTCAATTTATAAGGTTATTGATTAAAAACATAGATGATTGGCAATTGCGGACTTGGCTACTCAGTCCAATCTCAACGGCTGGATTATTTTCGGTTTCCGAGTTAATTGTTTATTAATTCAAAAAAATTAGAACCCTCACAAAGTATTCCGCTCTGAGCTATCTATAACATTAGAAATAGATTTTATTGCGCTCTTGATTTTATTTTTCACATTTCTGATTTGCCTTCTACTAGATGCTCTTTATGATTTATGGACCATTTATGGCTGTCGACGAAAGGTAATGTGCTTTCCATTTTGGACAAAATATGAATAAGTCTAAATATTTTTTAGCGGACGCTGATTAACAACGGAATATATTTACGCAAACAGATGTCATGTTGTAACCTTGAGTGCATTTTCCAGTGTCGTTATTCGCCAAATTACCAGTCTAAAACAATCACTGTTTAGATTTTAATAAAGGAAAATTAATAACATTTTAAATTATACTAATTGTTGTTCCACCTACAGTATATCCGCTACCTAAGAAGAGGATCGCAAGTCCCTCCGCTGCACGTTCGCGTTTGACCTTTATTTCCAACGCCCTTATTGATCAATCGACTTTAAAACGCGAACGCGCAACGACGGTAATGGGAATCCCCTTCTTCTTCATCAGGCAAAAAATAATGCTGACCCATCAGCGCAAATCTAAAACATGAGTTAGCGCTGACAAATTTCCTTAGTCATTTTTAAGCCATTTTTTTTGCAGAAGTAATTTTTTCTACAATACTACAATAAGTAAATTGATATTGTTCATATAAAAGTATATCTATGACGGTACTTGCTGGGCCTTTTTAGCCATTTTTTTTTAACCAAAATTTTTTATATAATTCGGCTTTTGAAAACAACTTATCCGATTAAGTTCTTAGATTGCTCAAGCTGAGCAAAAATATCTAGTAAATAATAATAATAAAAAATTATCCGTATCGGACCATTTTTTGATTTTTTTGTGAGATTACTGAAATTGTTCAATTATCAGTTTTTGTTAAAAAAAAAGGAAACAATGATTAGATTCGGACCATTTTTTTCAATTTATTTTTCTCTTTATATTTGTGCTCAGTTTGAGTTACCTAAAACTCAATCGGATGAGTCGTTTTCAAAAAACCGATTATATAAAAATTTTGGCTAAAAAAGTGGCTTAAAGGGCAGCAAGTACCGTAATAGATATGAAAGTATAATCCATTGATATGAATTTTCCCGTCTAAAATTTACAGACCGCAAATTTTATTATTCTAGGAAATTGAAAAAAAATGCGTTAACTACGGAAAATATCAAACCTTATTTTGAATAAAAATAATACATGTATATAATATGATAATGCTAAATGGGATAATATTATATAATCCTTAATTATCCCCGGGTAACACTAAATATTTGCCTGTTAAAAGAATAGGGAATAACTTTTTGTGTTAGCCGGGGATAATATGGATATCCTATTCACACTTTTGTTAATACCCGGCCCTACACATTAAAAACAACTACGTTTCCTTATGGGCCGGGAATGTAACAAAAGTGTGAAATAGAGAGATATAGGCCATTTTTTGCTCAAGCAGAATTTTATATTTCGTTTTCATCTTTCCGAAGAAATCCTTAAGAAATCCTTTCCAAAGAAATCCTTTCCAAAGATCTTTCCAATGGATTGTTTTTTTAATTTTTCATCGTAAAATTCAGTTTAATATGGATGATTGAAAACATTATTGAAATTAGAGGGTTCTGAAGAAAGTTTATTTTGCCAATTCAGCAGATTATCAATTTGACATTGAGAGTCACCAGACTAATAATCATATGCTTTTGCATGTATCTAAAAGTTGCGTTTCAAATATTGTTATCTGATTTTTTTTAATTTTAATAAAAATATGAATTACCTTATGGAAACTACGATATTTAGGGCTCGACTTTGAGAAAAAACACATAGCCAAGATAATTATTATCATTATTAAACGAAAATAAGTACTAGTCGATCCTCAATAAGTTTTCGGAGAAATGATTTGTGAATACTTGAGCCTGAGTGAAGCGATGAACTTGCGGGAAGTCAATTCTTATTTTCGAAATCAAATTGACCTTTCATTGAAAAGAGAGGGAAAATTTTCTTGACAGTTTCTTCATTATTTTTATTTTTAATTCTGGTATTTTCCATTCTACAGTTGAAAAATTGTCAAAAAGTTCCCTCGGAAAGTCGGTTCAAGAAAATATATCATATGGAAAATCCAATGTTCGAAATTCTAGCTAGATTTTTCGATAGTGAAAATAACATCTATGATTTGAACCAAATTCAAGACTTCAAATGCGAATATATTCTTTTGCATTTATCAAGAAAGGATCAAAGTAATCCTGAACGACTATATAAAATAACTATTTTTGGCAGGTAGCCATTTAATTCAATTTATTAAGGTTGTAGCAAAAATGGGTTGCTACAACCCAAATGAAATATTTGATTCCTTCTGAAAGTCTTTTAAATGCTGCTGGACTAAAGTTTTATATTGAAGTTGATTTTGAAAGCCCTCAGTTACGTGATAAATGAATTTCATGGTGTTAGTACTGCTGCTAGGTTTTATGCTGTTTCGAAAAAGGGGTTGACAGTAAAAGGCCAAAATAGTAAAACGCCAAAAATCAATATTTTATATCTTTCTCGCAGTAAAATATTTTTTCCAGAAAAATATGATATTGATGTAAATTTGCGCGAAGGTAAGAACAAAAAAGTAAATTTGATAATTTTTTTTTGATGAAAATTTGTCGAGTAAATTGAAAAACGAAAATTTTTATTGAAAAAAGACCAATTTCAAAATAAGTTATTCTGAACTTCGTTTTTTCATTTTAAAAAATATTGTAAGAACTGCAAAGTTTTATTTCGAACAAGAATATCAGCATTTTTTCAAAACAAAGTTCTTCTTTATTTTCAAAAAATTGAAATTTCCGATTTTTTGGCATTTTGCTATTTTGGCCTTTTACTGCCAACCCGAAGAAGTCGTCGACGCTAAAGAACAAAAACAGCGTAATTTTGATTTTTGAGCCCTAAGCTCAAGTTTTTTCTCTATGAAATTTGACGGTGATTTCAAGAAAATCAGTTTTGATCATGGCAAGAAAGCAGTGCTGCATCGATCATTATTTTTATCATTATAAATAGATATTATTTGAACAAATTTATCATCAAAAGCAATTGAAAAATAAATATATTATTTTAGTATAGGATAGAAACGCACATTCGATATAATTTCTTGTCGAAACCACTTTTATAAACGCAGTTACTTGAAAAAGTATAATCAGAAAAAAATTTAAATTGTCGTTTGTACATTATACAATTTGAATTATAGTTCTATCTTTGTTCAGCTGATAAAATCATCAAAATTCAAAACGAAAACCGTGAAAAGCTCTTCGAACTATTTCGGGTCAATTGTCAACCAAGAAACCCTGGAGATTGGCGAGAACTTTTTTGCAGATATGAGGGAAACGAAAAAATGCAACGAAGACTTTTAGCATATATGAAAATTTTCTGTTTTGATAAACCGTGGGTTTCAAATGTTACATCTTCTTTAGAAAAATTATTGAATAATCCTTTAAGATAATCTTTGGAATAATATTTTTGAAGTAAAACTGATTACGAATATTTTGAGAAATGATCAATAAATGAAGTTCATAACAAAGAATTATTGCTTATTGAATTACCTTCAAGATTTTCCTAAAATCCGAGAAGAAGGGTCATTTTTAGGAAATCAAGCCAAAATATCAGTATATTCTACTAAAAATTGGTCATCTTCCCAGATTTAAGATACAGAATCATCAAATGTCAACTACAATTAATTGTAGTTCCGCATAAAGTATGATAAATGGAAGAAACATAAGTTCGATAGAAAACTAAATTATGCTGAGTTTGGTCAACCAGAACACCATTTCTAAATTTGGTCAACCAAATTAGCCATTTTCAATGTGTGTCAACCAAAATAGCCATTTTTCAGTTGGTTAGCCAAAATTGCAATTTATAATTTTTTTCAGTCAAAATAGCTCTATCTTGAGATGTATGATCTACAAATCGGTTTTTCTTAAAAGGAGGTTTTTTCTTAAAGGAGGTTGTAGGGTCTTCAAATCTAATAGTTGGCTTTTTTTAAACGCCTATAACTTTTTAATGGCTTATAATATTAACAATTCAGTTACATAATGCGAAAGCTAAGAACCTCGACTGTTTAGAAACTTTCATTTGACATTGTTATCTGCCATAACCAACAGGTTAACCAACATCAACCGAACTACTGTTTTCTAATTCTAACTGATATAGCGGGTTCAGTTCAAATTTTTGAGCTTAAATCAAATCACGAAAGACTATTAAATACTTTTAGCTGAGACATTATTGACTCATTTTTTTGAAAAACAATAATTCTAGTGCTAAAATCACCTGCACATACTGTTTTTTTTTGAGGAAAAGTTATACATAGAAACTATTAGTAATTTAGATATAGCAATATTCATACAATTGACCAACTTCATATTGAGCCCTTTTTTGAATTTCCACAAGGGGCGCGCCTGAGCTTAATTTAAAAACAAATTGAAATTTGTATTTTAGCTTTCCCAGAATCGTAAAATGTTTTTGATAACATTTTTGAAATCTCCGTGATCGTTTTAGTCATAAACACCATAAAAATTTGATTTTTTGTATATCGTTCAACAAAATCACATTTTCCGATTTGACATTACCCAGAAAATTTTCGAATTTTCTTTTTTCAAATTTTCTAGAAGATAATTAAGTTTGGTGAACTCAGTTAACCATTTATTATGGTGTTATTTGTTCTGAATCAAAAGATAAGATGGAGACCCTACAACCTCCTTAAGGAGTTACTGGTCGCTGGAATTGATTTTTCTCGATAAATATTAGCCAACCGGGGCTTCGAGGCTATTATTGAGATTAGCCAGTTTGTAGATCTAGCCTTTAGCTTGTGCGAGAAATGTGTCAACACTTTTTTGTATGCACACACTCTCTGACACATAAGCGACACAAGAGGACTTAAGCCAAAATGGTAAAACTATCTCCTCCTACGTTTTATGTCGAAATAATCTGAAATTTTGACATAACTTGTAAAAGTGGTAGGCCAAACTTAATCTTGGTCAAAATTTTTAATTTCGCTTTATTTTTTCTAGAATATGCAGAAAAACACCGTTTTTTGGCAATTATCCGTCGGAAAAAATATCTCCTCCTAGGAATTTTTTTCAAATTCATTTATTTTTTTACTAAGCTAGCTCATACAAATACAAACAATAAACTTTTGAATTTCGACCTTAAACTCGAAATATTACTTTTTAAGGACCCACGAGAAAATTTTCGAATAAAAAAGTGCTTCGATTTTTCTGATCAGAAAGTTTGGTTACGCGAGATATAGGCCATTTTTTGCTCAAGCAGGAATCTTAAATTTCGTTTCATCTTTCACAGAAAAAATTGGATTGTTTTTTTTAATTTTCATCGTAAAATTCAGTTAATTATGGATGATTGAAAACATTATTGAACTTAGTAGGGTTCTGAAGAAAGTTTATTATTTTGCCAATCTCACAGATTATCAATTGACATTGAGATCACCAGACTAATAATCATATGCTGTTGCATGTATCTAAAAGATATGCTTTTTCAAATATTGTTATCTGATTTTTTTTTTAATTTTAAGTTAAAAATAGTGAATTACCTTATGGAAACTACGATATTTAGGGCTCGGACTTGAGAAAAAAACAACGATAGCCAAGATAATTATTAATCATTATTAAACGAAAAAAGTACTTAGTCGATCCTCATAGTTTTCGGGAGAAAGGATTTGTGAATACTGAGCCCTGAGTGAAAGCGATGAACCTTGCGGGAAGTAATTCTTATTTTCGAAAAATCAAATTGACCTTTCATTGAAAAGAGAGAATTTTCTTGACAGTTTCTTCATTATTTTTATTTTTAATTCTTGGTATTTTCCATTCTACAGTTGAAAAATTGTCAAAAAGTTCCCTCGGAAAGTCGCGTTTCAAAAAAAAATATCATATGGAAAATCCAAATGTTTCGAAATCTAGCTTAGATTTTTCGATAGTTGGAAAAATAACAATACTATGATTGAACCAAATTCAAGACTTCAAATGCGAATATATTCTTTTTGCATTTATCAAGAAAAGGATCAAATAATCCTGAACGACTAATGTAATATATATATATAAAATAACTATTTTTGGCAGGTAGCCATTTAATTCAATTTATTAAGGTTGTAGCAAAAATGGGTTGCTACAACCAAATGGAAATATTGATTCCTTCTGAAAGTCTTTTTAAATGCTGCCTGGACTAAAAGTTTTATATTGAAGTTGATTTTGAAAGCCTCAGTTACGTGAATAAATGAATTTCATCGCGTGTTAGTACTGCTGCTAGGTTTTATGCTGTTTCGAAAGGGTGACAGTAAAAGGCCAAAATAGTTAAAACGCCAAAAATCAAATATTTTATATCTTTCTCGCAGTAAAATATTGTTTTCCAGAAAAATATGGATACTTGATGTAAATTTGCGCGAAGGTAAGAACAAAAAAGTAATTTTGATAATTTTTTTTTTGATTGAAAATTTGTCGAGAAATTGAAAAACGAAAATTTTTATTGAAAAAAGACCAATTCAAAAATAAGTTTATTCTGAACTTCGTTTTTCATTTTAAAAATATTGTAAAAGAAACTGCCAAAGTTTTTATGCAACAAGGAATATCGCAGCATTGGGATATCCTCTATTCACACTTATGTGAATATCCCGGCCCTACAACTCAAAAACACACTACGTTTCCTAATCAGGGCCGGGATATTAACAAAAGTGTGAATAGGGGATATAGATAAGAACAAAATCATATCTGAGATTGAGATCTCTAGGCCTTTACTTTCGCGTTCGAACTTATTTTCAGAGCTCTTATTGGTCGTTATATCCAATGCTCTCACTGATCAAACGCTGGTCAAACGCGAACGCGAAACTAGAGACCTAGGGATCCCAAGCTTTTATATATCCTGGTCAGATATCTATGATGAATCATAATTTATGATGCCCGGATTCAAAAACAAATCTTATTATTTTGAAAGCAAAAAAAAATTATAAAACCGGGCATCATAAAAGATATTGATATAAAGAAATTGACATCAAATAAAAATATGAAAAATCTGATGTGTAGTTCAAAACTTATGTTCATATGTTGTTTCAGAATTTGGCGCTTTCTTTCGAGCAAACTTGAGTTCTCACATGTGTGAGACCCTGCTAATTTTTATTTTTTGGTTAAATTAGTCTACTGCCAAATTGTCAGCGTAATTGACTTGTAAGCGGGACCCCATTAAAGTGGTTGCGGTCGAGAAGTGATGAAAGAGATTCGACGATTTTAACATTGTCAATTTTCTTTTATTGTATCAAAATCAGTGTTTGCTGAACGCCAAATCATCCAATTAACAGTGCTCTTTTCTTAAGAATATGTTTCCTTTATAATGATGCCTCAGCATAATTATTATTGAGAGAAAAAAAGTTCAGAAAACACAAGATTTTATCTATCGATTCAGATGAAAATTAACCATCATGTCGACAAAACTGGCAAATGGTTAGTACCAACGTCTTAAAAAATCATAAATATTGCGAATAACTCAATTTGACGAAAGAATTACCGTTTACATAGCCATTAGAAAGATAAAGAGTACATTTAAGAACTGAACTTGAATTTTTAGTTTTCATGTAAAATTATATCAGAAATTTTTATTTTTTATTCGAGAATACATGACAACAAAGTTGGAAAATGGTTGGTAGTGCAAACAGTTTTTTCTTTAATTTTTGCGGTTACAACTTTTATAAGGAGGTTGTGAGGGGAAATTTTGAAAGTTATACAGTATTATATTTAGTATTATATACAGTATACAGTATTATACACAGTATACAGTATAGTATTATATTCAGTATTATATTTAAAGTTATACAGTTAGAGCCGATACTAAGGAATTTGGAAAATGCAAATTTCACTCTTTGGTCAAATGGTAACCATACCCTTGTTTTTCCTACAGTAACTAATAAGCACTACACTCCCAAAAAAATGAATTGACTTTCCAAATAAGGGAAAATAAACCGGGGTAAAATAGATTTAAAAGGCCACACACGTTTATTTATTGGTAAAATATTTCATTTTTGTTGAATTTTTGTGTGAAATTGATGTTGAAAATTGCTGCATATCAAAAAAGTATTACACAGTTGATTTTCGTTTATGGGATGTAAATTTATTGAAAAATATATATATATAATCTATAATTTATTGAAAAATATATATACATATATAATCTATATATCTTTATGGACCACTTTAGAATACTGCAGAAAAACTTTCGAAATTACTTCGAACGACGGAACGCGGAAGCGTTTTTCATCAGAATCTTTAAACCGACTCTAAATGATCAATGCAAGCATCGTCACTTCTCCGTATTCTGAAAGTGGGCATAAAAATTAGTCTATTTAGCCCACTATTTTACTCCCGATTTAAAACTGTTCTAGACTCTGTATTTTTTGTAGACTTGAAACTTAACTCGTAGACTCTATTTCCGGCAAGTAGTGACCATTTTCCGTTTTTTCTTTATTACTAAACTTAAAGTCTAGAACATTTTTATTTCAGTCGAGTCTACGAGTTAAAAATCACTTTCTTAAAACAGCTTGATAATGCGAAACGCGAAACGTTGTAGTGAATAAATGAATAAATAAAATATATATATAAATTAATTGTCAAAACTTTGAATCTAAAAAGTTTGTGTATGACCATTTATCTCAACACGAATTGTGCAAATCAACTTAGAAAATTGCGTAGTTTCAGTTCACCCGTTTTACCTTGCCAAATTCTGACCTCACATTGACAAGAGTAAAGAAAAATGATCAAATTGTTAAATAAATACACGTGGTTAGACAATTTGTCGTGTTCGGAGGTGAACGTCGAGATATTAATAAATCACATTCAAAATGCTGTCAATAAATAAAGGTACCGAATCATGTTCTAAGAAAAAATTGGTCTCCCAAATATGATAGTTCGGTACTTTTTTTCGACCTTGTTTTTTGACAGCATTTTAAAATTAAATCAGAATAAATTTGGAGATAAATGTCTAGGGTCGATCGATAAATGTCTTAATTTTAACTTTACAGGCAAGAAAAAAAGATCTAGAGACTCAGTCTAAATCGAATTTCAAAGAGGGCTAGAATCTAGCCGCTAGATATCAAAAAATAATGGGCCCCTGAATTCTCCATACTGAGGTTCTCTCCGATCGTATGTGCGGTCTAGGAGATGATGACGATTTGAAATAAGGAATTTCAAAAATAAAAAATCGGTTTTATTGTGTTTAAGCTATCTTGTAGAGAATTTTTTTTGTTCATTTTAAGACGTAGGACTTTTTTTGTTCTTCAAAAATTTTTCAAAAAAAAATCGATTTTTCGGTCAATTTTTCGTGATTTTACAGGTAGTCTAGAATCCAGTTCTAGCGAAGCCGTATGTAGTGCTAGAAAGCTGATTTTTTGGCCAGTGAAAATTGAGCGTTTTTTGGTTAGCTGTTTTTTTGATTTAGGGTCGGCGACCAATATTTGACCTCTTATGACCGGTCAAAGTTCAAGGTCAATCTCAAATTTATCGTATAGACTTGAAAGTAACCCCAAAAAAATCGGAAGGGTCGATTTTCTGATGAACGTATTAGCAACTATGGGTCAATAATGTACTGAAAGGTCGCTAGAGAGTAAAAACTGGTCAACACCCAAGGTCAACCTCAAGTTCATCGTTTAGACTTGCAAGTACCCTCAAAAGAATCGGAAGGGTCGACTTCCTGATGAACGTATTAGCAACTATGGGTCACTAATGTACTGAAAGGTCGCTAGAGAGCAAAAACTAGAGAGCAAAATTTTTTTTGCTTTCTAGCGACCTTTCAGTACATTATTGACCCATAGTTGCTAATACGTTCATCAGAAAGTTGACCCTTCCGATTTTTTTGGGGTTACTTTCAAGTCTATACGATAAATTTGAGATTGACCTGAGATTGAACTTTGACCGGTCATAAGAGGTCAAATATTGGTCGCCGACCCTCAAT
>SCLH01001429.1:420440-457888 GCA_004367855.1 Oikopleura vanhoeffeni
CCTTAGACCGCTCGGCCATCCAGTCGTGGTCAGCATACGCGTTTGTGTGTCAATTTAACCAAATTAAATGTCGTAATTCTCTGAAAGTAACTTTTTTTTTTTGAAAAGGGAAAAACGTTTCGTAAGAAATCGTTATTCGGTAAATTCAGAAATTTGAGGGTAATGAAGCTCAAATGTGGCCCAATTGAGCAAACGGTTTGTAAACAATTAATTATCAAATATTTATTACAGTTGAAGAGTGTAATTCTCAAAATAAATAGATTTGAACCTGGTTTAAACGGGACTTGTTTTCACGACTCACCAAAGTGATTGTATGTGAAATCTACAATGAAACGAAAGTTTACTATTTGAATCAAAATTATTTACAAATTATTTAATGATGCTTTGATGCGCTCCAAAAAATTAAAATAATGAAACTAAAACATTCTGATCGCAAATGTTGATGATGAGTCAATTTTTGAAATACTATAATAATTTACATTTAAAGACGCAAAGGAGCTAATTTTTGTATTTAAAACGTTTTTCTGTTTAAAAATTGTCAAAACAGAAAATCCCTTTCCAAATATTTTACAAATTGTCTATTAAGAAAATTGTTCGACCGTATTTATCAGGCCTGTCCTTTTGGAGACCAAAGCAGAGGCCTAAGCCAGATAACGAAAGCCCACTATTAAATGATTATCGTAAACAAAGAAAAATATTAATTTTTGTCCAAATTTTCAAATAACTTTAAATAATTTAATGTGGGTATCATCTTTTTAAAGAATACCGCGTGTAGAATTAAATTTTTAATTTTAACTTTCAAGCGAAAAACAGAATATTTAAAGACATTTTCATCAACAAAAAAATGCCTACATTTGTAACCTTTTTTTCTGAAAAATCCGGAGGTGACAGCCTTATGAAATTTCAAAAGGTGAAATGTTGGCTATGAAACAGGATATTGGATTATACGGAGGATATACCAACTTGTAATCCCCCCTTGTCGAATCAAATTTTCTTATTAAAAGGGACGTCCCAATTTAAAGTTTTCTGCGGAAAAATTTCTTCTGAATTGCGGCACAATTTTTATTTTTATTATTTTCAGATAAATGGTCTAGTTTAAAAATTATTTTTGTCTATATTTAAATCTGACAAGTAGTTTTTGAATTTGCTATCATCGAACTGGATGGCCAGCGGTTTAACGCGTTGGAGTAGGGAACAATGTACAGTTGTTTTTGTGGTTTGCTAAGGTAAAGATCGTAAAACTTATTTGTGGTAGCGGCAAGTTATCATCCCGTTGATTAAGGCTCCAATCTCTTCGGAGGCGTAGGTTCGAGATCCGCACTGTCAGTCAATATTTTTTTGTAGCTTAAACGGTGTCATAGTTTTATATTGTTTAATTATGCAGTTTTATAACATGTGGTCGTTAGAAATAAGATCACTGTTTTCTATTACCAGAATACAAAATAACCAAAATAATTTTGAATTATTAATCAATTGAACGGAAGAGGATTCGAACCCAGCCTCCAATGAGATTGGAGCCTTGATATTTCGTCAGATGATATCAGTTCAAAAAAAGTATTATGCTTGGTTCGCAACCTAGATAAGATAAATATAATTTTGATTGGCAGTCCAGACTGGATGCCGAGCGGTCTAAGGCGTTGGATTAAGGCTCCAATCTCTTCCGGAGGCGTGGGTTCGAATCCCACTTCAGTCCAATATTTTTTCAATTTAAAGCCCTTTAAAACCTGGTGTAATTGGTAATGAATCCGTAGACTCTACTGAGTAGAGTGCATTAAAAACCGTCAAGTTCGGTTAGGACGGGTTTTAAGGCCACAATTCCTGATAAAAATGGGTGTTCCCTTCGACATAAGATTACTGTTTCTATTTACCAAAATACCCAAAATATAAAAAAGAAATTAAACCCTATGATAAAAATTGCCTGAAGTGGATTCGAACCCACGCCTCGAAGAGAAATTGAGCCTTAATCAAACGCCCCTAAGACCGCTCGGCCATCCATGGGTGATGAATCCAAACGAATTTCGATGAATTACAAATCCATCAAATAAGGTTCTCAACTTTTAAAAAGTACTAACAATTAATCAAACATAAAAAAAAATTTGACCTTCTAAATTTGTATGTCTACTTTGATGAATAAGAGAAATCGTGTGTCATAAAATAATGTTGAAAATACTTCCAAATTGTCCAGAATTTTTACCAACAATCATCCAAAAATATGCTACAAATATGCTGTGTATAACGAAGAATACGTTTTTGGAATTGAGATTTGAAAAAAAGTTAATTTAAGGGGTGGTCCGAGACAATCTGGACGTTTTTTAACTGCGCCTCGGGAGAATAAACGCGAGACACAGTAGTAATGTCATTAATCTTTGTATCAAAGACCAGGTTTGATTGAAATCTTTGAGATTAGCAAAATATTTTTCCATGCTGGATATAGGCTGTTCAACCTCTAAAAAGTGCCGAAATTTAATCTTAAAATTTTTCTACAGCCTTCCGTCCATGACACAATTTTTACGATTATCTCACGAATGATCATTTTTTCACGTGGGAATAAAAGGGTAGGTGTCGTTTTTTTGAGCCTTTATTTGATAAATTTATGATACTAATATCGGTTATGCGTCATAACTTATGACTAAAGTTGGCCCCAAGATTTAGGGTGGCAATTATTTTCAAACATCTAGAACAAAATCTAGAATTTTCAAAATTTTCGAATATTTTTTTGCTTAACCCGCATAATGAACGGTATTCACCATGATATGAACATTTATTGGTGGATATGACCCTCCCAAAACCCGAGGCATGACTAAAATTATCGGAAAATCCTTAATCGAATTCCAAGACATTTAATTATTTTAAGGCAAAATTTTTTAAACTAATTATCGAATTTGACGTTGATTGGTTCAAAATTTCGATGAGCTGTAGTCAGTTTTTTTTTTGATCAGTGAATCTCAGCTTGAATTTCCAAAATTCTTTGAATTTATCCTGAATATATAATGTACTTCGGCTTGGGATTGAAAAAAATAGTACGGATAAATTCAATGTACGTCAACCCGAAAATAGCCTGGTATTTTTATATTTCTGCATAAAAGCAGTTTACTACCATACAAATTCTATGTTATCAAAAGTGGTGACACAGCTTTTTTATGCAAAGAAATTATGTGTATTGGTCTAACTAACCACTTACTGAATTTTTGAATATATTTCTCTCAAATTCAAAAATCTGCAAAAACCACAAGTTTATTTGAGGTATTGATCAGGATTACATTGATTAAAAGTAAGAACAACGCAATTTTGTAGGCTTGGCTTTGTTTATACGATAAAATTTAAGGAGCCTGATTTTAAACGGTAGATAGTAAATCGCTATATTAAAATAATCACATTTGGAGACATTCTGAAATTTTAGATTTTGTTTAAAGTTGATCTGCGGGTTTTAATAAAAACATCAATTCTTAAATACCATGATGCAAAAAGTCTAGAAAGAGTTATAACAGAATAAAGCCGATTTACGGTAATAACCGGTTAAACGTATAGCCCCCTTTACTGTAAAGTGGGGTGCCGCATCCGGGAAGCCGAATGACCAAACAAAAGTTTTCAGAGTGTTTCTTTGACCTCAGGGGGGTTATCGTGACAAAATAATTGATCCCAATGATAAAAAATATAAGGTGAATATCGTCAAATAAATTATATACAATTTTGCACGGTGCGTTGCCTATGTAGTAGGCTATACAGTATAATTATTTAACTATCTTACCGATTTAAAACTCACTCGGTCAAGCCAAGTCAAAATGTTTGTCTAACATAAAAATTTGAAAACGTATTATCTAACGCATTTGTTTTAAGGGAGGTTTAAAACTTTTTTTGTTTTAATTTTTTGCATCTGCCATAAAAGACAAAAAAACCATTTTTGACTAAATGAAATTCGCGTCATAAGGGTTGGCAGCGGGAAACCTGACATAGTCACTTAACATGTTGACCAAGATATTTCAAATTTATCGACAAATAATGTACCAAACACAATCATTCTCCGCATTAAATTGAATTTTAAGCATATTTAACATTCAATTTTTAAATTAATCTAATAGGTTCTACCTCACAAAATATACGTTTATTATAAGTTATAATTTATAACGTTATGTATATCATAAAACAACATTTTAACAAAATACGTAGGCGGTGGAATTATTTTCAAAAAAAAAATATAAACCGTCTTTTTGAGACAAAACGCCAAATTCTTTATTTTCCTAATTAGGTTTCAGTCTGTTTTTTTGTGTTTATATTAATGTTCAGACAGTTTTTGCCTGCCTCCGCACCCTGATCATTAATTTGCCATCAAAATACCATTTTGGGGGAAACACCATAGTTTGCAGTAATTTTCAAAAAAATATTTAACGCAGAAAGTCTTCGGGGAACCGTAAGTTATCGCGGTCACATGTTTTTTACGCCGTGTATCGTGTTGAAGTAATAATTAACCGCACAACAAGAAAATAATAGTTGGGGCGAAGTATAAATTTTATTCGCTCAATCAATTCAATGTCACGCAACACGGTAAAAGATAGTTTGCATTTCACAATATCCAAATGATCCGAATTTTTCAGAGAACGTTCGGAAAATTTGTTAAGAAGACGCAATCGTATGACGTCGTTATAAGGCACACAGACGAATTCAATCGTCATACAAAATAACTCTAAGGTAAAAATTTTCGAAAATATTGGGCCATTTTCTAATCATTGATCTTGAATGCTAATAATTGCTGCTAATTTTCTGATCATTTAAGCCGAAGTTTTTCAAAATAAATGGATTTAAAAGTCAAATTCACGTTTGACCTTTCATTTTTATTCAGCTCGTTTTATCATCAGACTCAAGATCATGATTAGAAATTGGCATCAATATTTCGAAAATCCACTTTACCTTAGAGTTATTTTTTAGTCCCTGACGATCTGAATTCGTCTGTGTGTCCTTATAACGGACCCTTGTCAAACCATCGGCAATAATTTACGTCTTATACACAGAGCCTGGCAAACTTTCGGGAAAAAAAACCCGTTTCCTTATCAACGGAAAAAATGCGTCCTTCTACATTACCTTAAATCCATGAATTTGAGGTCCGTCCTCATAAAGGGATCTTGGCAACACGTTTAAAAACAAATTGCATCACTTTAAGTGAAATTTTGCATGCCGATTATTTTAGAAGTATCACTTTTTCTCCAGTAGTTTCAAATGCAAAATTGTCCCTGGGAGTTTCCAAGAAGGAATCTCAAAACCATTAAAAAGTGTATACATTAAAGTTAGCCAAACTAATTAGCGTCAACCTTGAAACATTTTGAATCAAAATAGAGCATCTAAACTAATGAAATATTTGGCTATAAGGACTGGATTGTCCGACACGTCCACTTAGACTTAATAAATGTCAGACTTGTTATTTTAAGGTTAAATTTCATGTAAAATCCGGTCATTGTTAGCGTATTATGTTCAGTGGAATTTTTCAGAAGTTTGGGATTTCATTATTTTTTAAGAGGGTTTCTTGGTGTCAAATGCAAACTAATTGCGAGCACTTTGAGGTTGAAATAACTTTAAATTAGGTACTGTGGTTGTCGTCTAAGACTTAATTGGTAGATAGTATCGCAGAAAATGTAATTCGGCCGTAAAATGAAATTTCACTTTTCCAGTATAAGACAAGTTTTTTGTAAAAATTCCTTCTGCTCATCTTTTTAAGTGCCAAATTTAATACGGTCAACTTCCATTGGTTAGATTACAAAAAATAATTTCTCATAGTTATCCTAGAAAGTTTTTTTTCTAAAAGGCACTATTTCAGAAAGTGAGTTTTTTAGTCTCAAACTTTCATAAAAAAAAATTTCCCCTTTTGACATGAAAAACTGAAAATATTGGTTTTACGATGCATTTACCGCTGAAAAAGATGCCGAGACGATTTTTACCAAGTTAAAATTGTGTTTATTTTTAATAAATCGAATTACAGATTTTTCGACCGAATTACTATCTTACCCTATAATTCGCTACAATGTATCAGATAATGAAAAACAAAAACTTTCAGAATCTGTAACTCAGAGTCATTTCAAGAATATTTAAACTATAAAATAATTGTAATTAATTCAAGTATTTGTAATTTTAAATTGTTTTTTTTCTCCGAAGAAATTTCTGAGAAACCTATCCTTTCTTCCTCTATTGCCTACACTCTCCAATTTCAATTTTAAAAAGTAAAATTTTGAAGGAAAATGTGAACCCTTTTTTGCTTCTCAGTCAGCGACACGCACAAATTAAAATCGTTGTTTTTCGGCCATATTTTTTGGTTTATATTGTTTGTAAACGCAGAACCACAGTTACACATTATATTATACTGTGGCACAGTAGTAAAAAATTGGATTTAAAAGGTACTGTATACAGTTGGTGATCACTTAAAACCCCAAGTTAAAAATCTTGAAAAAAAACGAAAGTTGTAAATTTCGAAATATTTCAGCATAACAAATTAACCGCCCTGATTTGTTCTTGTTTACTGAAATTTTATCCGCCCCCGGTTGACAATCTCAACTTGACAGTCACACGAAATTTTCCCTTATTTTCGGCAGACGATTTTCCAATATAATTAATATTCTAAGATTTTTCATTTTGCAAAACCGTAGTTATCTTTGTTTGCATACGGCATTTTTTATTTCGCTGTTTCCGGCCGTCTACCTCGCGAAAGAAAAAATGCAGATAACGTGAAAGACTCGGCCTCTAGAATAACTCCGAATCACAAAACAATTTTTGGATTTTAAAAGCCGGCTTCAACGCTTTCAATTTCATGTGACTCTGAGTCCAGTCACTGCTCATGAATTTTATCCGAATGAATTATGGCCCATTTGTTGGAATTATTTTCTTGCATTTTTGACTGTTGAGTCACTAAAACCTTAGTTGGATCTTTTTTATCTTAAATGTCGAAACGTCTTCTTTCTAAATAAACATTTATTTGTTATTATCATGATCAAAATTTCATCTGATCACAAGATGACAAAAATTTAGAACAAAGATTTTGAAATAACGAGGAATGGAAATTAAAAAAAAAATATTTACAGAATTATATCCTTTCCCAAGCTAAGTCTATCTCAAAAAATGCTTTTTATCTCTATTCCCATAATGTTGTCTTATTGATAGTCTCAGTAAATGCTCGATGATTAACACCGATCAACTTAGGCAGTCCCAATATCAAGCACTCTTGCTTTAATCATTCTCAAGGCAGTCACTAAGACAACATCAAGTGGGATCCGAACACGCGCTAAATAGAGATAAAAAAGCATTTGTTACGATGGACTAAGTGGGAAAGGGATATTATTGAAATTTTTTGGTTTACTTCCTTTTTCCTCTATTTTTTAACAATTTAATTTTACTGACATAATAATACTAGTTTTTCCTTTTTAAAGTAAGGGACATTAATTCGCTGTAACTTGGCATGTGTCTTTCTTTCAAACCCTTCGCCGTATCAAAATACTGAGGGGAATCTTTCATAATCAACTGCCGGTTTAACAGCCGATATAATAACCAAATCAAAAATGAAATGAAAATTTTTGAGAATAGAGTTACATTTTTCCACGCCATCAAGCTTAGATTTTCTCGTTCCCCTTTCTGTTTGAATCGCCATATTAGGTCCATTCCGTCTTTTGAAAACTTTCGGATTTCGAAATTTTTTCTTGAAAATCATCAACAATGGCTCCTCGATTTTTGATATCCCTTAGCCTCTATTTAGCCTCGACAGGTGGAAACCCTACAGTACATTTACATGTAACTGTAGTTATTTTTCTAAAGAAATTTGTTTTTCATATCTCGAGGATTTATCTTTCGCGAAGGTGAATTTATCTAAGCAAAAAACTTACCAGTTTCCTTTGTTTTAAATTGTTTTAAATTACTACTATGGCTGTCAGCCTGTCGGAGGCCAAAATCGAGAACTGAAGCGGTTAAAAAAATTCTTGAAGGTAGCCATTCCTGATAATTTTTTGTTAAAATTTAGAACACCAGCCATTTAGACACCAGGGATTAAATTTCGATTTGCCATATGCGGCATATGGCAAATCGAAATTTTTTAACTCCCTGGTGTCCTAAATTTAACAAAAACATTAATCAGGACTGGCTACCTGGGATTTTTTTATATGATATGCCCAGTTTTTTACTCCAAATTCCTAAGAAACACAATGGGAGTACTCAAAAAACCATTTTTGGTGAACTTGTTCTCGGCCCAATCTGAACAGGTGACAGCCTATTATAACATTAAACAAACATCCAATATTTCTAGAGATTTGGGGTTCTTCCACACAAAATCGTTGGTACACCCTGCTAGCATGTTCTAACGATTATCCGAAATTGAATAATAATTATTGTTGATTGTTTATTAAATTTTTAACGTCGAATATTTTAGTTGGGCTCTTTAGCTACATTATTGATATTATGTTGCACAACTGGGAAGTGAGCTCGTTGGACTCTGGCGCGAACCTTTTTGATATCTGTGCATTTTTTGTGTTTTTTGTTATTTTTTTGGTGGGAATCCCATTCTCATATATGGCTTTATCTCAGATTCCTCTCCTCTTGGTTTGAAATAACGCAAGGTAAATTACGACAACATTGATGGACTTCAAATTTTTGTATTAACTGTACTTTGCTGAGCGTTTTGTGCCATTTTGCAAATTTGGGTACTTATTTTTTTATTGGTTGTATTAGGTTGGTTGTATAAGAAGAAATACCAACAACCTACCAAATAGACAAGAGTGGCCAAAAGCCCAGCAAAGTACGGTAATTGATATAACTAAAAAAATTCCTTCGGCCTTTCAAGATTTTTTTTAATTTGAAATACCATAATAAGGGGGGAATACCGCGCAATTTTTCTAAACGCAATTTTGCGATATTGGGCATTTTCGGCAAATAAGCACTTTCCGCGATATGGGGAACAGATATTAATTATTTGGGTGCAAAAAAACGCGTAGCAATGAGTCTATCTCGAACAATTTATAATTTAAAAGGACTTGAGCAGAGGTTCCAAATGAAGTGAATCACCGAAATGCGCAGAATTAAAAACACCACCAAGCGAAATCAATAAAAGTTTGAAAGAGTAAATTATTGTCGAAAATGACGTCATTCAGGACGCCCACAATTAATTTGTGAAAGAAATTTACAATATTGGGCATTTTCGGCGATATTGCACTGGAAGTATTTTAGCTCGAAATCCTGAAATTGCATAACTTTTTCGGCGAATTCCGAGGCCCCTTTGATATAGCGAGTATTTGATTATTTCAATTTTACACACCTATTTATTGAGCAAAAATTTTTTTTCAATATTTCTTATTGCTAGATTAACATACAAGTTCTCGGGCACGAAAATTGACCCATTTTGCGATACACTTTATTGAATATTTGCGGCGCATAGTAAGCTTTCAGGCACAGTGTTTTTTTTTTTGAACCACCCCCTGATGAAGTAAGTTTCACTCAAATAGTGTTAAATATAACATTTTCATGAGTTTATAAGTAACGTTGAGGACCCGGTTTCGAACAAAATTAAAATCTGCTGAACTTGCAATCTAATCGTTTTCTAATGCAGGGGTCTTTTGAGGAACTAAAATAAGTTTTTTGGATTAAATGCCGACCGTAATTTGTTTAAAAATTACGAAAGAAAATAGGGCTATTGAATTTGGATTTTACTGAATCAAAATTGGTCGATTCAAACTTATAATCTATCCAAAACTGATTTTAGTCGGTCAAATGACGCCAAGTCATAGTCTTGAGAATACATATTGAGATTGGGACATTTTAAGACTCATGACTGGTTAGTCAACGAATTACTTTTAACTGTCGTATTCGTCTAAAGAGGGACAAACGACAAGAATTTGGCGAATTTTCGAACAGTAGGGCATCTAAGAGGACAACGCGGGGTTTTAATTTTTCTGACCTATTAACGAATTCACAGTAAAAAGCAAATAAAATGAGTAAAACTTCTTTATTACTGTGGTTTTCCTGTCTATAAGAACAATTTTGAAAAAAAAACCGCATTTTAAAAAAAAATTTGATTTGGATAAGGGCATTTTTTTTGAAATATGGACAAAAATACGGACAGATTTTCTTGAGTATCTGGAAATTTCACTGTGTTCTTATACCCGTTTCTTATAGACAGTAACCACAGTAAGATTTCTTGAGAAGAAATTGACAAAATTAGCTAATGACAATTTAGAAAAATTTGGCACGGACAATTTTGGAATCTCACTTGTCCTTATAAAGTGAAACCACAGCACATGTGACCACATCACGACCATTCGGGAAAAAAAGTATTAAAGCGACTTGGAGACAAACGACAACTAAATGGCAAAAGCGACTTAAAGTCGTTTGGCCAACGCCATTACCATAAGAGGGTGGAATAATGAATTGCCGTTTATAACTGTTAAATTACACTTGTTTTTTAAAAATACTCAAATACACAAGTTACTTTTGTTGTTTATCAGAATTAACTCAATGACGCATACAATGTTCTAATAAATACCCCAAAAACTTGATAAATAAAAGCCGATTGAAAAAAACCGACTACTACTATAGGAGTCAATATAAAAAGATCTGACAAAATTTCTTCCAAGTAATCTGCCATTGGTCCCGTTGATAAATCTAATATCCATTTACGGGTACTTTTTTTGTCGGCAAAACTCGATATCATCGACGCCTAAAGCTTCAGCTATCAAAATGCGGAAAAGTTTTATATTTGTTGTATTTTCCGTTTGAGCCAATAAATGCAGAATAGTTTCTTATACCGTAGGTATTCTCTTTTATTATTAAATACGAATTAAAACGGTTTATAATTAAGGGGTATAGTTTCGGTCCCAAATTTCTAAATTTTGTGGACATATACTTAATCGGGTTAAATAATATGACTAATGAAATATTAATATTCAGTGTCTAATGCACTATCAGGGTTCTTATTTCTAATAGGAATTATTCTGAGTTTCTACTGTCTGTTGATGCTATCTTCTCCTCCGAAATTTTCACGCCTGAATCCCTTTGAAATTCATAAATGAAAAAATACTTGATCTATTTCGTCCGTTTTTTTAATTTTTGCATTTCTAAAATAAATTTAAAATACTCATATTTATAGGAGATTTTTATGAAGAGCGTACCCTTCAAAACTCATTTATTTTGAATCCTTAATTAACAAAATACTGAGTTCAACTCAACTCAGCCAGGCCAATATGTTCGTTAAAAAGCTGCTTTGATAAATATCAATCAAAATTTATTTTTGCGGCTGTTCGTACTTGTGGAAAAATCTTTTTGATGTCGTCGAGATGTAGCAGTTCCCAAAATCTGTTAGTTATAACTTTTCATATTAGATGATCGTTCAAATAAAGATAAATGCTTTTAAATATAAATTATGTGGTCCCGACCGGTGTTTTCCTCGTGAGATAATTAAGATGATTTTTGAGGATCATTTTTGCAAAAAAAATTCTATCTATCCGATGTAATAACTTCAGGGAAGAGATGTGATTGTCGTTTGTCCGGACCTTTTGAAGGCGCCGCCTGGCCGATCTTGGACTTTGGAAAATGATAAACATAATATCCATGTCCAATTTTTTTACCCGTTAGTTAGATTCCCAAAATTTAAAAAATTTCTGTGAACCGAACCTGTACCCCCTTAATTTAACCAGATCAGACTCAATGAGGAGAGAGAGTTTTTCAAAAATGTTATTATCTTTGATCGATATAAGGCATAAAAACGAAGTTAATGTTTTTTTTACAAATTATCATTTTCATAAGTGATTATGAAAAATTATAAATTATAAGCTTACCTTGTGCTTTCTATTTGTTTTCCGAATTAAAATATCTATCCATCAGCCTACAGACATAAAAACTAATTTTTTCTGGTGCCAGAAGTACATTTCGAAAATTCGTAAAAACTATTTTGAGGATAAAAATAACCCGTCATGATCAAGATTAAGTCCATCTAAAAAGACTGTGAAACTCTTTAGGGGCCTGCTGTAGGCTTGAATTACTTCGGCATGTGTAAATGATAATCATGGTTCGCCTGTGTCTCTTTGGTCGCTTTTTGCGACGTATTCTGAATTCAGAATTTCAGAATATAATCAGAATTTCTGATTTAAAATCACTGATTTATTTCAAAAAATTATTATTGATGTTTTTTTTATTTTTTGGGTTTTTCAGAGAAATCACTTGTAGAAAATTGAAACTTCTCAATAAGACCAGAGAAAAAAAAGTAATAGTAACCGAGGATGCTTCAAGGTAATTTCCTAAATATTCAAATTTTTGCCGAAAATTTTGAAAATTACCCTTAACTCAGCACTGTAATCATTTTAGTTAAACGAAACTAGGTATCGATAAAATCTCGATATTTCTCACGAATATGTTCGATTTGAGAACAAACACTTTTCAGGAAAAAAGACTTCAAAGCATATTCGAGATTAAATTTTTAAGCCGTTCCGTACCAAAGACAGCCATTTTGGAGCACCTTTTCAAACGATTACGGACGAATTAGATGATATTTCGATAAAACTTTCGGATAAATCTGCTTTAATTTTTCTTTAATTTTTATCAATATCCCTAATGAATAAAAAAAAATCTGTTATCGCCTCGCCATTAAAATTTATTCAACAATGCGACAAATCTCTTTATTCGAGCATACATAAACACTTTTGGATACGTTTTTTTGAATAATTTTAGACAAATATTCCTGGTCTCAAAATATGATCATCAAACACCCCATTTCAAATGCACGTCAAACCAGCTATTTAATAAAAACAGCAGTGGTGTGGTTGTCCACTGTAAACAATAACTGGAAGAATTTTTGTCGATTTTATTGATCCTACAGTAGATATATAGCCAATATAGTTTGATATTAGAAGTAAGTATTTCGTTTTTTGATTTTCCGTAAATCACTTAAAAATGTCTCATAAAATTTGCACAAAAAACAATCTTAGCCGACTTGTTCGTTGAGACTTTTGAGATATCGAGTGACATAACAGTATCTCTGTGAAGCACCTTAATTTACATGCTCATTGACCAATTCAGCGGTGTCAATCATATTTTCCGAAAAAGCTAGAATATCAGCAAAAATGTGACATACTGTATATTCCTTCAAATTTTAGTAAGTTTTTCAACAATTCCCTAAAAAATGTTTTCAAATTATTGAAAATTGCGTTTGGTCAAGTGCGAAATTGCTACACATTTCTATTTACTCATTTTGACCTTATTATGTAATCTTATAAATTGACAAACGATTCAAATTTCAGGTCAATTTCAACGCGTAAGTGCAAAAAAGTATAGTGTTCCTTATATTGCCGAAAAGTTGGCAATATTGCCAGAAATTGCCCAATATCGCAAAAATCGATAATACAGTCGATAAATACAAATCGATAATTAATGTAAGTTTCCCTGTTAAAGGTTGGTTCCAATTTTTCATATTATTGAATCAGACATCATCTGCTTGGAACTGGCGAAATTTAATGCATGTTTCCAATGAAAACAATCGACAAAACACTGGTAGCTAGATTAAAGGGACTTTTGCGTTAATTCCCGTTTAACCCTTTTTATTGAAAAATCAAAGTACTAATTTTAGACTTCCCCTAATCTTTTTTTCTTGTATTTTGGTTTTTTACGACAAAGTCCTCGAAATCCAACGGTATCTCAATTATCGATTGTTTTTTTCGGACCGCAATCTAAAACCATAATTAATTGCTGCCTCAATATTATACTTTCGTGTATGTCTACGAATACTGCCGAATCAGACTAAACCCTACGCAATTTCTAAAATTTTGAAAAAAAAATTGGCAAGTTTAATTTGAACATAAATCATATATGGAAAAGCCTGAAAAATTTAACGGCATAATTTTTATTTGATAAACATATTTTGTGAGTCCTTAAAACTCACACACTCAATTTGCGAAAATTCATTTCGTCAACCAAAAAACAAGTTTTACTTATCTCACTTCCAGACGATGATTGAATAAAATCGAAAGCTTGAAAAAATGTATTTTTTCTATTATAAAAAATATATTTTATCTCGCAACCCCCTGTACTATTTAAAACAATGAAATAGATACTTCTGCGCCGGTATGAAAAGAATTACCGCGTTAGCATCGTTCTAAGGCCACAACAGCTCCAACAGAATGCACAGAAACAAAAATTCCACAATTTACTTGGATACACACAGATTGCTATAACGGTTAAATTAAACGGCCAAATCAAATCAGAGACTTTCGAGCCGACCAATTGGACCGCAAATTAGAAGAACAATTAGAGAAAAATGACTTTTTAAAAACTGAATTAAACATATAATTCAGTATTAAGTACACTAATTCATCACGTTGACTATCAAATATTATAGATATATTAAAATAAAATTATAATTCTGAACAAAATAGTGATGCACGTCGTAAACGAAATAAAGTTGTTAATGGAAAAGTTATCAAGTGAAAAGTGCCACAAATGCTGAAATTAATATTATTAATAACTAAAAATAACAAAACCATACCTTCTCATATAAGAAAATTTTGTCCTTAGGAATTAAAACCCCATTGGGGTAGAGCACACAAAATAATATTTAAATAAATTGAAGCATTCTACACCAGTGGCTTAAATACGCTCATAAGCCCAAATTGATTGTTTAAGATAGCAGAATTTAGATCATAATATTTTAGAAACGCAAAAATTAAACAAATGCACCACTCCGACAAATGACGCAAAAATCTTAGAATGGTTTAGACAGAAGTAGAGATATAATCATTTTGCAAGTTGATAAGTCTTAGGATTTGGCTATTTTAAATGTTGAAGACTTTTCGTTTAAATTAAACTCAATTTTCAGCCCAGAAAATTTTTTAAAATTATCGATTAATCCCTTGCAAAACAATTTGTTAAATTTTCGAGCAACAATTTATAAACTGAAACCATTTTTGAGTTTTACTGATTATAAATTAACTGAGGCGTTAGAAAGTATTAAAAAGGGGTTTGGAATTCTGAAAATTAAAAAACCTGGGATGCCATTGCGTCCTATAATCAGCTCATTATATTCTATAACATCGGGAGCCGAAATGTACATTTTAAAAATTATAAGACCACTTCTAAAAAAATGTGAGTTTTCGATATTAAGTAAAAACTTTCACTCAAAAATTCATGCTCCTCAATTTACAAAATTTTACGAAGTGATTTGTATAGATGCTGTATCTTTATTCACTAGTATAAATGTACCTCGTGTTGTAGATTATATTATAGACACATTATATATGAAGATCCAGAAAAATATCATTCGGAAAACAATTTAGGATCATTCGCCCCGAAAAATATTTTAAAAAAATTTCTGCTTGATGTTTTACTCGAATATAACAGTTTTGAAACACTGAATGGGTATTATCGACAACAACAAGGTCTGTCGATGGGTGGCAAATTATCACCGGCACTATCAAATATTTTTTTTCACATGCTTGAATCTGTAATAATAAAAAAATTCCTGGACCAGCGCATCTTACTTTTTTATGTCAGATACGTTGATGATGGGTTTTTAATAGTGCGCAAACGGCAGAAAAATATCATTTTGTCAGAAATGAATGATTTTGATCCCTTTTTAAGTTTCACGTTAGAAGAAATGTCCAATAATTCCTTGAAATATTTAGATACTGTAGTTATCTAGAGACGAAAAACTTGAACTAAGACAATTTCATAAGCCAGAAACGTCGTTATAAATTATAAAAATTGCTGTATAAAAATTCGTGCTATGTGGAGAAATATTTTGTGCTAGACATTGCACATCTAACGATATTAATCTTGATCTTGCCCTTAATAATTTAAACAAATATTCAAAAATAATTCTTATCCGGAAAGAATTATAGATAAAAAAAATTTCGGAAATCAAAATCGGAATTTTGGGCCAATCCCTATAAAATAATTAGAGAACAAGAAAGAAATGATCAGACCCTCAAATTTTTACATTGGTTTACCTTTCACTAGTCACAGATGTAGTAAAATAGAGTAGTAAGTTTAAAAAAAATTCAAAAAATTTACGCCCAATTATCGGCTAAGGGGGTGGGTTCGCGTTTTTGGTACTTTCAATCACGCTCAATCAATCTAGGGCAGTTGTAAAAAATCTGAGGATACCCGTTTGTAAGATCCTAGCCTTCGTCTAACGATTACACATCTCAAAGTCAACCTTGTTACAATCACACACAGGTGGTGAGTCTATTCTAAGAGCACTTAACGTTTTTGTAAAATCTAATCTTCTTTTAGACCCCACATACAAAGCGTCTCAAAATTTACACAAAGTAGCAAATAAATGAGAACAAAAAAGTGATGAGAAGGAATTTTTCGATTTTTTTTTCTAGAATCCTCACTTAACGCCGATTTTGCCAGTTTGTCCGACTTCAAACTCTATCTTCTTAGACGAATGTTTAAGAATGAAGCCATTTTTGTTGACTAAGGTAGATAACAATATATGCGGTAAAAGTGATGAGAAAGGAATTTTGAATAAAATGCTAGAATTCTAAGAAAAAATTGAGAAAAAGTTAACCGGAAATGGAAAGTTCGAAAAAAAGTTCGTCTGATCGAACAAAAGTACCACCAAATGAAACTGAGATTCACTGATCAAAAAGTTGGCTTATACAGCTATTCAAAATTTTAAACCATCAGCGTCAAATTCGATAATTAAGGTTTAACATTTGCTTAAAAATAATTGAAATTTCTACAATTCGATTAAGACATTTTCGATAATTTAATGTCATGCAGCGTTTTCGGTGGGTCATATTCACCCAATAAAAAATGTTCATATCAGGGGAATACCGGTTTTATGCGGGTTAAAGCAAAAAAATATTCGAATTTTGAAAAAATTCTAAGATTTTGTTCTAGATTGTTTTTGAAAAAAATAATTGCCACCATGAGATTTTTTGGGTCAACTTAGTCATAACCGATATTAATGTAATCATAAATTAATTCTATAAGGGCTAAAAAAACCGACGACCCACTCCCTTAGGGTATCCTGCTCCTAATTGACATATTCTCGATAAAATATTAGCGAAACACGGCTTCAAGGATATTATTTCAGATTAGCCAGTTGTAGAAACTAGCCTTCAACTTGCGAAAAAATACTGCCAAAACTTTTTGTATGACCACACTCCCTTCACATGTAAGCGACACAAGTGGACCTAAGTCAAAACGGTAAATCTATCTCCTCCCCAGGTTGTATTTAAATAAACCTAAATTTGAACATAATCCTGTATAATTATTTTAAACTTCTGAGGAGCTTTTGTCGATAAGTGCTATATTTTTTCTAGAACATGCGATAAACCAACCGTTTTTTGAACTTTATCATCGAAAAATCTATCTCCCTCCTAGGTAAATTTCAAAAATTCACTCAAATTTTTGCACAAGGTAGCTCGAAACAAAAGAAACTTCTGAGGAGCCGTTTTGTTCAATTTCGATCCCAAACAAAAAATATGAATTTTTCAAAGGTCACGTGAAAAATTTCCGAAAAAAAATGTGCTTCGATTTTTTCGAAGTAGGCTCAAAAGAAAGCTGAGGAAACACTGAAGAGAAGTTGGCTACCGTCAACCCGATATTTTGAAGTTTAGTGGTCAAATTAGACACAAACGTTATTTTTGAACATAATTTTGAGAAAAAATACTTAGAAAAAAATCGAAAAACGTTAAATTCGAAAAATTTTTTGTTGTCATTTGGGTTGTTTTATGCGTTCAAAACATAAACAATGATTTGGTGCATTTTTATGACATAATAACTGCAGAAAATGTAGGAGCAGGGATACCCTTAATGTTATTTTTTAAAACGATCACTTTGGAAAATATTAACTTCCTAAACTAAAAACCTTCAAAACCACTAAAATTAATTCCTAATTCAGTGTATTTATTTACATGCGACTCTAACATATCGACTTATGTCGGACAAACTAAAAAATTTCTGAAAAGTGAGAGTTTTTAAGACATGGTACTTCAATTCAGTCGCATATTCATAAACATATAAAACTACATGTACCGTAGATCAAGAAACACTTAAAAATAATCATGGTGACGCTTCGAACGACACAACACGGCGAAATTTCTTGTTTAAACATTTTAAAATGTTAAAGTCAAATCTCACTAACTACTTTGAGAGAATTGCTTATGAAGGTATGTGCATAAACTTCAACCTACTTTTAACAAACAACTGAAATTTAATAAACCTATATGCTCTGCACTGTATAATCAATATTACTCGATTTCTGAGCATTAGAATTGAGGCTTTTAATTTTGGCCAATTTCGCAGCCTACGATTTGCCCAAATTAAAATGATGTCACACTTTGGCGAAAATTCTTTTCGTCAACCAAAAAAAAGTTTTACTTTTCTCACTTCTAGACGATGATTGAATAAAATCGAAAGCTTGAAAAAATGTAGTTTTTTTATTATAAAAAAAATAATAATAGATAATTATTATTGATAATTGACTGATATTAATAATCAATAATTAGTAATTATTTAAAATAATTAAATTCGATAGCCATCAATTGAAAAACCTTTGGTTCAAAAGGAAGTGATCGTGAAACCGAATTCTGATGCTACAATGGAAATAATTCGAAAACAATCGCAACATAACTATACTCAGATGAGATCAAAAAAAGTGCCGAAGGCAAAAATGCCAAGAATGAGATTCTAGTATGTTGAACAATTGAATTTAAAAAATGATTTCAAACAAGTTTGTCCTAAATTATCTAAAACTGCAAAAATAAATATAAAATGATTTGAATTTAATTTTTTATTTTCATTGAAATGATAAGTAGTAGTTTAACATTTAAGAGGGTAGTGTCCGCAAAAAAACTTAGGCTGAAAATCTGATAAAGTACTATACCAGCCCCAAAAAACTATTAGTGATAGTCTCGTAGCTTTTCTATGATCGGTTCTCCCACTAGAGGGAGTCACTGTCAGAAAAAAATCAGCGATTTTTTGCGCGTTGATAATCCGCGTAATTTGACACAAAAATGAAGTTCATCGGATATTCAATGAAGGAGAAATTGGTACTTCCGTTTTTGACTTTGCCGCCATCTAGTGCAAGAACCGAGCATAAAAAACGAGACTATCACTGATCATTTTTTAGGGCTGGTTTAGTTTAGGATGAGAATGGCAAAATCAAAGTCTTAGTTCTATATAATATAGTCTATATCAGATTTCGGACTAATTTTGTTTGCGGTCACTACCCCCTTAAAAACCGAAATATGGAAAGTGTGGAAATTTAACAGAACTGTTCTACCATAATCTTTCATCGGTTTTTTCGTTAGCAGCTATCATTGTTTGAATTCTCTTGGTGAGTTATTGAGCGCATTCAGAATTTGTCCAAAACTTTGCTTGACCTCAAAATCTCCCCATTTCAACTGACACATTCCGTAAAATTCGGCTACGTTCAGGTCTACTTTGGAGGCCAAAATTTTGAGCATATCCTCTTCAGGGGCTGTGATAGTCAAAGTAGGACATTGTAACCCATCAGTTTTCTTCGAAAAATCTGATCTGGTTTCTTTAAGAGCCCCATGGTCCAAATTCCACTGAGATTTTTCGATTGTTTTGCACTTTTCGTCAATAACATTAAAATTTATCTTACCCTTTAATAAAAACGTATCATTTTGTTCATTTTTCAGCGCGTAAAAGTTTTGGTTTAAATGTTGAAGAGCTTCTTGAGTACGAGAAAGTGATCTTTTAGAAACAGTGGAAAGTACGTTTCGTCCTAATTTACTCATTCAAAAATTTCGAATCTCTTTTTTCGTATTTTTGAATTTATTTTTTAGAAGTGACATAGAGAGTCGGCGAGAATCGCATCTAAGAAAAATGAACCACCCGCAGGCTTTTTCCGGCTGAGAAACGCCCCTTCTGAAAATTATACATTATCGTAAACCAGCTTGAGCTGGTTATTCGTAGATATACATGTTAAGCTAATAATTTCTTAACAAACTACTATATATTCATCTTTGTGAAGTAGTTTCATCTATTTTTTAACTTGAAAACTGGATTTTTGATAAAAAATATCAAGGAATGAAAAGTGAAGACACCAAGTTCAAATTTCGAACTTTAAGGGGATTGCTGGAGTAGTAGTTGCCTTATAAATCGGTTGCAATTTTAAAATTGAAAGATTATTCCTTTTCAATTTCTAGAACATTCCATCCGCTTGTTAACTGGAAAGAAAGTAAGACTGCATATCATAAAAAACAATTTCTCTTTTTTTTATAATTTTTGACGGTGAATTTGATTTTTTTGACTCGTTATTCTAGAAAATTTTCAAAAAGTTATGATTTCAGACCCGTGACTTATAGTTAGAACATGATTGCGACTTCCCCGATTAGTATTGTAAGAAAACAGAATAATTTCTGAAAAAGATTAAAAATTTCGTATGCACAGTTTTGTAAAAAAAATTAAATTTTGGCGATTAATAAAATTTTTTAAGATTATTTAAGATTAATTGCTAAAAAAATCATACAATGTAGTTAAATTGTAGAGAACAATCGTATTTTCGACTTGGAGAGAAAAATTAAAAAAGTAAAAATGTAGGGAAAAACAATTTTTTTAGAAACATTCATAAAACGTTTTAAATTTATAAGATATTTCAAATATCATATTTGTTATACAATTATGCGAATAAATCTACTCTTTAAAGTGAAGCTAGATGTATTCAGTTTTGAATTAAATTATATTTTTTTACATTTTAAACGTATCTTTAANAAAGTATTTGATAATAATTTAAACAGAGCTAACAGGTGAAATCATTTTTCTTATATTTATATTTTCTTTTGACCTTTGGAATACATTTCTGACTAAGTTCATCAAATTGGCATTTAACCATTGCATTCGAAATTATTTCATTCGTTGTGATCTTGATGCAAATGAAATATTTTGACTGTTTCTTCAGGTTTGGACAATCGTACCTCAAAATCGAGTGCCGTGGAACTGTTTTTATATCTTAAATATTCTTAACCCACATACTCAGAAGTTCAAAACAGTGACGTACTCAGCGGGGGCCATATCTGGCCACCTGACTTTGAAAAATAATATTTTCATCCAAGTACGTTAGCGAAAATAGAAACTATTTATTCAAAGGCTTTAANATATTTATGAGGGCTGGTTTTCAAACTAGCTGTTTCGTCCTCGTTTTAACATTATGTGACTCGGCCTTTGGCTTTGCAAGTATCTTTTAGAATGAACATTGCTGTGGGTCGGTTAAGGCAGTTTTTCTGCAAATGTCTGCCGGATTGTGGCCGGTTCTTTCCAGGTTTTGGTCAAAAGCCGGGTTTTACCTGTTGCGATTTTCTTTGAACATCGCGTTGGGGGCCGCTTACCGAGATTTTTGTTGATTTGTTGAAATCTTTGTTGTGCCAAAAGATTTTTGTGGGTTTCCGGTTTTGGTACCGGTTTTCTCGGATTGCCAGTACATTGTCGGTTTTTTTCACACATTGTGTCGACATGTTCTCAAATTGGCCATCGTCCAAGTTTTCCCTAGTTAATTTGAATTATCGACCATAATTTACCCCGATTTCGGGCGTTTTCGCCTTTTTTTGCTCTCTAGCGAAGTCAGAATATCTTTTTGTCCACTTGTATCGTTTTGGATATTTCTCTGGGGACAAATCTGTGATTCTTTTCAGCCAGGTGATCCCTCGGCTTTTTATCCACTTTTTTTCGTCCATACCACAGCGGCGATAGATTTCGATTAAAGCAGTCTACGTTAGGGGAAATTTGGTTTCTGTGCCTTTTGGCACTTTTTTAGATTTGCCTGTCTCTTTAGTTTTCTGCGGTAGGTTTCTGTACTAGCCAAAAATGGGTTGAAAGGGCCATTTGCGAGCCAGCCAGACTGTTTATGAAATTTGTCCGGTGTGGACCTTGTTGCTTTTTTGATTACAGGTTTTGCATTACTAAAAAAAACTGTGGACGGTCGGTTATTTTACCGAGAATTGAACTGATTATCTGCTAATTCGAGTATGAACGGCCGGGAAAAGTTCCAGTCCTCGAATTCTTCCCTTTAATACCCTTCCCGAAGTACGTATCGCACAATACAAAGCGAGCAGCTACTGTTTTATGGGCTGTTAGTGGCGCCATCGCTCGGCGGGGGTGAACTTTTCTCGCTTGCGTTTTTCGGGAAAAAAACGAGTCAGTATTGTCAGGTTTCGAGTTTTAAAAGTTCCCCTGTAATATGCTGGAGGTATGCTTGTCGTCCTGCGAGATATCAGTATCCGTTTATCTGCTACAAAATCTTTACTGTTGGCGTACGAGGTGGGTACGCCGTAATCCGGGTTCGCATTTCTGAAGGGTTCCGCGTAAATTTTTGGTTTCCACACCATTTATTGATTGTACCGCCGAATGTCACACCGCGGCTCTTTTATGATCCTACTGTGGATGCGTTTACAGATAAGGTCAAGGTCGTTTTTTTGTTTTTTAACTTATCGACGTGTAAATACGTCCCTCCCATGGCCAACATAGTTGAAGCTAAGTGGTCGATTTTTCGGATTTTTTGAAAAAAAACTTTTAACGAGAAAAAAAGAAATATTTCTTTTTTGGCGCTTTTTTGGAAAAATTTTTGTCGAAAAAATCTCGAAATTTTCTTTTTGAGCGGGGAAAGGTTTTTTTTATTGACTTTTTGCTTTAAAAGTATTTTTTTGTAAATTTTCTTTGAAATTTTACTTTAAAACACTGTTTTTAGGTGTGGGTTTTTTAACCACTCAGACACCACGAAAGAATAGAGTGGAAATACTCGTATTCTTAGGGCAACTATGCGTATGGAAACTGAAATCTTTGTCCTGAGCTTTATACTGAAATTGCGGGTATGCGTATTCGTGACTTTGCAAGGGAACGGGAACTTCAACGATAGTTAGGCTTGAGTTTTGTGTTTATTGAGTTTACAAACCTGAAACGGAATAGATGTAATTAGAAATCTCTTTGTTAAAGTTCTTCTGACTTACCCGATTCGACGTTTGTGAATGACACAGAAATGTTTCGAAACTTTTGGGGTATGAGAGTCACGTGAGAGTTTAGCCAATGAGGTTTTGTACAGTAAAGTAAGTTGATGTGAGGGGAGATATCTGTAGCACAACGGCCCTTGGGCTTGTCCTGAACGACCAAAGTTGTGTAAGTACAGATTAGGAGAGCTCGTTACGCTGTTATAAAATTTTTAATGAAAACAGCTTGAAAATGAATTAGGAAATAATGTCGAAAAACCTTCGCAATAATGAGAATTTTTTTAGAACTTCATAAAACGTTTTAAATTTACAAAATTATTTCAAATTATCTATTTGTTAGACAATTATGCGAAAATTACTCTTTAACCCTTTGTGAGCCATATTAAGAAATTGTTCCGCCAAGGCACCAGAGCCACAATTGTGGCTCTATTTGAATGTTGTTCAGCAGGAAGCTTAGCAGTTGGAAATTTTTAATTTTTGTCTGCATAGGAAGTTGAAAAGTTCATATTTTTGCATTCGACATTTTCAGTATTCTAGAATTTTAATTTTGAGTTTCTAGGAAAAACTAGTGAGAAAAGCAAGGGTACCATATCACGGAACGACGGTCACAGTTGTCTCTACAATTTGTATCTCTGTTCGAAAACAATGCACAGAATCTGGCCTACGTCATAGTTTTGTCCGCTTTGATTTATATCTCATAAATCAAAGTAATTGTATAAATAAGTCAAAAATTTTGATTGAAAAATCATGATTTTTTTTGGTGAAAATGGTTGTTATTTTTCCCTATAAAAGCAGATAATGGCAATTTTTTCTATTATTTTCGAGTTAAATATGGTAATGAAAGTTACAACTGTGGACAATGTTGATTGTTAACATATAATAACTTAAATTTTTTCATGGATACTTTGAAGTTGAAATTTAGATATTTCACTTCCTAAGAAAAATGTCGCTCCTAGATACCAATAAATTTTTATGTTCAACTGTTATGCTGCACAAACACTTCCTAAAACTGACTGATCTTCACATTTGATTTGTATGTCCAGTTCCGATATACATTTTTAGCGTAAGTGAAGACCAGTAGGCTCAAAATCCTGATTAAATTCAACTCCCGTAATGCCGAAACAAAACATTCGAAAAAAAATTCAATTATTTTCTTTGAAACGAATCTAAATATTCTTTTATTAATGTAATTTGAAACAAAAGATTCTCGATCCAGTTTTTTTGTCTTTTTTCGAGTTGATTTTAGGTTATGCTGGGAGCCACAATTGTGGCTCTGTGCTCACAAGGTTAAGTGAACTAGATGTATTCAGTTTTTTATATTAAATTATATTGTTTTTACATTTTTAAACGTATCTTAATAAGTATTGATAATAATAAACAGAGCTAACAGGGAAACATTTTTCTTATATTTATATTTTCTTTTTGACCTTTGGAATACATTTCTGACTAAGTTCATCAAATGCAAACAGCATTTCGGAAATTATTTTTATTCGTTTGATCTTTGATGCAAATGAAATATTTTGACTGTTTCTTCAGGTTTGGGACATCGTACCTCAAAAGTCGATGCCTTGGAACTGTTTTTATATCTAAATATTCTTAACCCAACATAACTCAGAAGTTTCAAAACAGTGACGTTACTCAGCGGGTCCATATTCTGGGCCACCTGACTTTTGAAAAATCATATTTTCATCCAAGTTTATACGTTAGCGAAAATAGAAACTATTTATTTCAAAGGCTTTAAGGGTATCCCTGCTCCTAATTTGACATATTCTCGATAAAATATTAGCCAAACAGGGTCTGATGAGGATATTATTTCAGATTTAGGCCACTTTGTAGAGAACTAGCCTTCAACTTGCGAAAAAAATATGCGCCAACACTTTTTTATGACCACACTCTTCATCACATAAGCGACACAAGACCACCTAAGCCCAGAAACGGAATCTTATCGTCCTCCGAGGTTTTATTTGAAATAACCCAAATTTTAACTATAACCTGTATAATTAGTTATTACAAAACTTGTAGCTGAGCTTTTGTCAATAAATGCCTATATTATTCTAGAATACGTTAAAAACCGGTCCAAAAATACCGGTTTTTGGACTTTTTTTCATCGGAAAATCTATCTCCTTTCCTAGGGTAAATTTTGCAAATTTACTCAATTTTTGCAAAAAGACTTAGCTCTGAACAAAACAGAAACTTTGTAAGTGGTTTGTCAAATTTCGGGCCCCAAACAGAAAATAGTGAATTTTTTCCAATGGTCACGTTGAAAAATTTCCGAAAAAAAAATGTGTGCTTCGATTTTTCTAAAGTAGGCGTCAAAAGAAGCTGGGGAACACTGGAAGAGAAGTTGGCTACGGTCAACCCGATAGAATTTTAGTGGTCAAATTGACACAAACGTTATTTTTGAAGCACAATTTTTGTTGAGAGAAAAATACTTAGAAAAAAGTCGAAAAAACGCAAAATTTTCGAAGAAATTTTGTTGGCATTTGGGTTGTTTATGCGTGCATACATAAACAATTGATTTAGTGCATTTTTATTGACTAATGAACTGCAAGAAAATGTAGAGCAGGATACGGTATCCCGGATCCTTAACAATTATGTGATTAGAAAAAAAATGAAATTATAATGTTTTTTCGGTTTTTTAACGGAAAATATTTGTCAAAACCTTAATTGAACAACGGTAATGAAATCAGTTTCACATGATAAATATAAAAATTACCGCCTGATAATTTGCCGCCGTATCAGGCTATTTTTAGCGATATTTGCCTACCTAACAACGGCAAAAATCCCGTTGCGACAAAAAATAACAAGAAAATTAGTGAAGGGACCCGTCGCGCCGCGTCGTTTGTGTCCGAATTTTACCAGGTGTGTTCAAAAGTAAACAGTAGAACTTACCATTATATTGGTAAACGGACACGTCAGTTGTTATTTTGCACAAAAATAAATAACAATCATTTATATTTTTGCAAAAAATTACCTTTTTCGAGAGAAAATCGGAAAAATTTTGATTTGTGAAAATGAAAAAAAAAGAAATATTATTTGATTCTATAAATATTTTTTTAATTTTTTCGCACATACAATGAATCCTAAAATCATGGTGGCAAAATTCTTAAATCAAATTTTTTTTAATTTTTTCAAGTTCAAAACTCATTTGAATTTTGTCAGGCCTGCGATTTCGGGTCGACAACATTGCTTTATCTCAAGAACTACAAAAGATAGAGAAAAGATAAATTAGCCAAAAGATAGAGAATTTCAAAAACACCGATCATTTTGAATAGTTGACTNTTTTCTTGATCTAAGGAAAAGTTGAAAAAAAATTTTTTCGAAAAAAAGAATTTTTTTATTTCTACATTTCAGATTGAATTCACAGGCAAAATGTGCAAGCAAAATTAGATTCAACGGATAAATACTTTCAAAGATACAGTAAAGTGAATGAAAATAATACTTCGTAAAAAGACGAAATTTATGAAAATTTTTTATATCGAAATTTTTTTTTTTAATTTTTTTGGAATGAAATCGATATCAAAAATGAGAATGCAGTTAAAATTAACTTTTTCTCATGTCTGAGTTCCGAGATATAGCGTCCGTCGGATACTCCCTTAAGGGGTTGTGGGTGCAAAATGTTGCAAAAACGTTGGTTTTATGAGTGCTGTATGACGATTTGAAATAAGGAATTTCAAAAGTGAAAAATGGGAATCGATGTTTTTAAGCTATCTTGTAGAGAATTTTTCTGGTCATTTTAATCTCAAGTTCATCGTAAAGACTTGAAAGTATTTCCAGAGGAACCGGAAAGGTCAACTTTTTGATGAACGTATTAGCAAGTTTGGGTCAATTATGTACTGATAGGTCGCTAGAGAGCAAACATGGTTAAACCTTAAAGTCAATCTTAAGTTCATCGTATTGGCTCGCAAGTACCATCAAAAGAATCGGAAGGGTCGACTTTCTGATGTAAGTATTAGCAACTACAGGTAAATTATGTATTGAAAGGTCGCTAGAGAGGAAAAACTGGTCAAAATTTTGAGATTTTACAAGGGGTGCTGAAGCTAGTTCTAGGGAATCCGTATGACGAGCTAAATAGCTGATTGTTCGCCAGATGAAAATCAGCGACCACGTGGTCGACATCTAATAACCGGTAAAAAATCAAGGTCATTTTAAAGTTCATCGTAGAGACTTGAAAGTACCCTCAAAAGAATCGGAAGGGTCGACTTTCTGATGGTCGTATTAAAAACCATCGATTTTTTATAACCAGAGGAGTCGCTAAAGAGCAAAAAATGACAAAAATTATATATCACGATGTGCCTGATACTCGAGAAATAAAGGCACAAGAAACTTTTGATAATTGCTGTGAAATTCTCGAAGAAAATTTTGTTCATGTGCAGGCTGCTTTACATTCTGCAATTAAGGTGGTTTTAAGATTTAATATCTATGATTGATAAAGTATCAGCTGAGCTGTTTTAAGTTTAAAAAGTTTTAATTTTCAGTCAAAGTTTTAAGTTAAAAAAGTTTCAATTTTCAGTAAAAGTTTTAATAACTTTTTCAATTAAAATTGCTCGGTAATTAGCGATTCAAATTTCACTATCAATTTATTCCAAATCAGATTTTTCAAAAAAATATTTTTCTTAAAAAAAATATTTAATAACCACTCAAAAAGTTTTCTAATCTTCGGACGGGAACTCATCATCCAAAAAGCTCAGTTCTTGTGGAGGCAGATTATGCTAAGCATTATGTATGTAAAGTTGGTCCCTTTCAGACCCAACGTAATTACTTAAGAGGGTTGTGGGTGTAAAGAATGCATGATTGGAACAAAATAGTTTATATATTTTCTAGAACCCGTCAATAACAATAATTTAATCTTAAAGTGATGAAATAATACGTGGGTAGTATGAATGAGATGTATGATTGGTTCAGCGAGGGCGCAAGAGAACGGTTTTAGAGAGCGTGGGCGTTTGGTTCTCCTCCTTGCCATGCTCGGAACTTTACCATGCGCATGGAAATTATATAGAAAGAATCCGTTTTGTCACGCTTAAAACCAACAGAGAAGAAGTTTTTCAACGAGGTTGGGCAACATTATATTCGGAAAAAATTATCAAACTTTCGAAGAATATGTCTTTTTATTCATTTGAAACAAAAATTGGACTGAGCATAATCAAGATTTAATCGATTTTCTGAATTTCATTATTACCCCCTTAAAAAACGAGGAGATTTTTTTTTTAAACAGACGGCGCATACTGTATTTTCAAAGACGTGCGTACTTTACGAAAGGTGGGATCTTTGTTTGAATCAATTTAAAGCTAAATTGACCGAGAATTTTTAAGCAACTTTTTGTGAATGTGAAGAACAATATCTTTACTTGGGTTTCCAGACCGCACCGTGGAGCTACCCTTTACCAGAATCAAAAAATTTACTTGCAGTTGATAGAGAAGGTTTAAGATCTCTCAGTATTTTTTTCTCATTTATTCTTATCTGCCGCTTATCGAACCTTCCAGTTCAGCTGGAGGAGAGGGCTATTTCCAGCATTCCATCATCTACACCCACAACCCCAAGTTAAGCGACAAAACTAAAGGTGAAGTCATGGTTATAAATGTTGCTTTCAAAATACCAATTCTGTACGCTTGAACTTAAAATTTGTAAACGGATAAGATGCAAGTCAACTTTTAATTTTTACAAAACAGAAGATAACAAAAATCTCCAGAAGCTGTCAAGGCTGGTATATACTATAATTTGTTTTCTTGTTTTTAAGACATAATAATTATTGTATTTCTATTGAAAAAAAGATTATTTTTGACGTTTCAAAACGTCAAAAATAAACAATTTTTCAACCGAATTCAAATATACTATAATTGTGTTTAATTCAAAACTGAATAATTTCATTTTATTGTTTTTTTTAATCTTAAAATTCAACATTATGTACCATAATACCAAGGAACACGTTAGGGTATTTTTACGTCATTTGATAAGACGGCAGATAATTAACGATTATCAAGTGGTTATCTTGTTTTCTGACAATGTTTCAGAAAACAAATCAGCAAAGACTTTGGTTGATTTGAAAGATGCGCACCAATTTGGTGCCGATAAAAAAGTTATAAGACTATACAAGGTTAATTTTTTTTATTATTATGTATTTTAACATTTTTGTAGGAAGCAAAACATGGAATAAGTATTTTCGATTCGATTGGGTCAAGAATTAAGAATTCTTATAGAAAATATGAAAATACTCATGGATTTTTACCAGTATTCGGTCTTGAACGATTTATTGATACATTTAATGAAAAAATTTCAATAATAAGTCCTGAAATCTTAAACCTTCCACTTTTTTACAGGCGAAAACATGGTCAACAATAGCAGTATGTTCAAACATCCTACTGCTTTAACCAATATTTCAACCCAAATTTTTGTTTTTGATCGAAGGTCATATAAAAAAGGCATCAGACAGATAAAAATGACTAAGGCAGCAATTGTCACTGGCCCAAGACGCATACTTGCCGTCAANTTATCCACTAATATTTTCAGCTCAGTTTCAGTATTCTACTGAACCCAGATAATCGTTTTTAAAAGCCGAATTTTATAAAATTTTGGCTTAAAAAACTAGCTATTTGTTCAAGGAGCACGCGTAATCGAAATGCTTTCGACAACCTATTCTGACCGAAATTAATAACATATGATTTTTCCTACAGAGTGGTATTTTTAGTAAATAGGTCAACCGTTTAGGAATTTTGAATGACTCGGAGTCGCGACTCCGAGTCGACGACGTCGCCTTCATTGAGGACAATGCTCAAGAATTATCAGACATATTTAGCGATAACTTTGAAAAAAAGAACTTGATCTTCCGATTTTTTTCTTCCTTTTTTCAATACTTTTGAGATCGAAAATTCATATTTACTAATAGCGAGCACTTTGATTTGAAAGAGGATTCTTCGATAAGATAATTGCGACCAAAAATCGGAAATATTCTCAATGTATTCTTATGAGTTAACGAAATCAAATTAATATAAAATTAAAATTCATAATATGTACGACACAGTATTTTTGGATATATATTAGGCGTAAAAGCTTCTTATTATTTCATTGTTACCAGCTGCACCTTCACATTTTCTTTCTCCACGTATGTATTTTAAACCCATTTGAAAATTAAAAGATTCAAATGTTCCCACAACTTTTGTTCGTTTTTAATAAATAAAAATTATGAGTTTCAGAACCTCAGGTTTCTTGCGGATTCTATTTAAATGTTTGAAGTTTAAGGGGTAGTGACCCGTGAAAAAACAATAATACTGAAAAGAGATTCCAGGAGTGGCAAGGCTGCGTTTTGCATAGAAAACAACAATTAGTCCAAGTTTTTTTAGCATTTTCATGAAGTTCATTTCCGATTGAATTCATTTTATATCAATCGAAGCGCTCCAAAATATAATAAATGAGATAAATTAACAAAAATTGTGGGTCTTGTTTTATGCTATTTTATGTATGCGATTTTCGTTTTGAACTTTTTTCATCAATCTTTGAAATATTAAACCTTTAAAAAATAAAAATTACACAGTAGTATAACTTTTGATTTTATATTTCCACTTTTCGTAATTTTTTTGAAAATTCACCTTGAAATTCAATAACGAGATTAGGTATATAAGTTTTAGAGATATTGGAAGGTCCTTTCTCCCCTCGTTTCTGCGTTATCAGCGTGGAAACAAGTAGATAAGCGAATCAGAGGCGTATCATGAAGTTCAAAAGTCAAGCAATTTGGATAATGGAAATGTAAAATTTGGTCAAATCTATTTTATCAATCTAAACAAGCTACAAAAAAAAAAGAATAGAAATTTTACTATCTGAGGTAATGAAATCACCGGAAAAATTTGTTTTGAAAGCTGTATCTCGAAAAGGGGATTAACATATTAAAATAACGGTTAGTATTGAGTTATACTTGTTAGAACTCATTGTTCGAAATTTAATCAGTTACTTCGAAAATAAGAAGATTTTCCGACTAGATTCAGTAAAAAATATAGATTGGATTTGATCATTTTTGTGCTTATTGGGTTTCTTGATAATTCCGGCAACCAAATTTATTAATTTCTAGCTTATTAAGATAGCTGTATTTTTTGAAATGTTTTGATTCATGAAAATGAATAGATCGATTTGATTATTTATGAGCGTTATCGGAGGCCCATATAATATAGCCTATCCATTATTCCTGGGTAACCACTAAAAATTATTTGCCTGTTAAAAGAATAGGGGAATAAGTTTTTAGTGATGTCCCGGGGATAATAATGGATATCGCCGGCCAATATCGGAATTTGCCAATCATTGGCTGAAAAAAACCTGCGCAATTCACTATTCCTAGTCAATTCTTTGTCAGTTGCCAATGATCGCGGATAGAGCCACTATCGCGAAATTGGTTGAAATTTAAAAATTAGCAGGATTTAAAAGAGTGTTTTGAGTACGATTTGCGAAAAAATTCGCATCCTAGACATTCTGGAGCAGTTTTTTTTGCGGGATTGACTTTTGAAAATTGAATGATGTGGCGAACTCACTTACAACTTTTTTTCGACTCAAATTCTGAGAGTTAAAAAATACTTTTTTTTCAAATTTAAATAATTTTAAAAATATTGAAAAATTAATACAATTGTATATTGAAATTTAAAAGTTTCCCAAGAATTATAGTTCAATTGAATTTAATAAATTGGATGAATGTTTTGGTGCTGTAGGGTGTGCAAATTGTAACCTCCTGAAAGGGTATTATGCCCTCGGAGGCACTTTATTTCTATGCCTCGGGTGGGTGCCATATAATAAGCATATATGCATATAAATTGATTTTTGAAATTTTTTGGCTCGATAAATAAAATGACCTTATCCCTTATTGACCAAATATAGTTCAAATAAAGAATCAAGGGGGTCGAAAAAACCTGTAACGCCTAAGTGAAATACTAAATTTAATCGAGTGTTTATTTTTTTGCTCGCGTGCCGTAATGTATAATGATTAGTCAACATAAAGAAACAAAAACCACCAACATGTTTCCTTTTTTTTTTTATTTTGTATAACCTTATTTGTACTTGTTTGTTACAATTAGTTATAAACATACGATTTTAAGGAAAAAATTTTGAAAGTTTGAAAAGTGTATAAAAAATCAAAAATTTTGACACATCTGAAGATGGTATTTTCTTAATTCGCCACACTTTGGGGACAATTTTAATGAATAGTGTTAACATACCATAAAATATTCGTATATCCGAAAATTGTCCAGCAACAAAAAAAAAAGTTTTTGAGAGTTATTTTGTACAATGAATATAATTTATTTTGATGAATGCAAAAAATGACAGAAGTCAAAAGTTAGGAACTAATTTTTTGGTCTTGTCCAGTGAAAAACTGACTGATTGATGTGGGGTTTCCAGGAACATTGCCAAAAAAATATCAAGTCTGAGACCAAGCTCATTCTGGGTTTTGGTAACTACAAGAAAGTTTTAAATTTAAATTTACAAATGGCTTTTCGGATGTAATTCAAGCTATTTTGGGTGATTTAGTTAACCAGCAAACTAAATATTTTATCAACCAAGAAAAAATTTCGGAATAAATACTGTAATGTAAACCAAATTCTAAATTTGGATTTGTGGTGGACCAATATGTGGTCAAACCATGGGCTCTCAGTAAAATTAATTCAATTTTATTAAAAAAATGTTTTTGGACATTTTTTCCAGCCGGAAAATAAGCCATTACGATTTCTCTAGAAGTTCAGTTTTATATTAATATGCGAATTTTCTTTGTCCACGTGGTGAAATAGCATGATGAAGAAGAAGTTACAAAGTTGGATCTTCACTCAAAATTGGAACCTGGTGTTAAAAGCACTTAGACCAGGTTTTACTCCAAAACGCTTTGTCTATCTACACAATTTTGAATGATCTTGAGCTTAATTAGGATTTCTCAGTTGTTTTTTGGTTAGGAACTTTGTTACATAGTTTCGTTTTTTAAATACCTCCATTCTGACGAGTTGATTAGCTTCCCAAAAACTCTCGAGAGTTACCTCTTCTCAATTTTCATCGAATATTAAAAAATAAAATAAAAACATAGCAATCCTGTAATACGACCTCTAATGGTTTCCATATACATTTGATAATTTTCATTGGTCACTTTCTTACAAAGTTATGACGCGTGCTGAAAAGGCGCAATCGGGATCTTTTGATATAGTCTATAATTAGTCATAAATATTTATTACCAGGGTGTCAGGTTTTTCCCTCTTTTTCCAAATTGGTGAATTGATTTCCGCGTTGATATGTTGAATCTGGAAGACGTAGGTTTTGCTAAAATTTAATCGTTTTAAATTACGTTCCATCGTCCAATTTGGAAAAAAAAGGGAAATGCTACACCTGTATATTATACGAGAGGTGTAGGTTTTCGCCTTCTTTTTAAAATTGGATAAACTTGAATTCGCGGTTTTGATTTGGTTGAATCTAAGGAAGACGTAGATTTTTGCCGAAAATTAATTGTTTGTCATTAGCGGATCAGCAATTTATCCAATTTGGAAAAGAAGGTTAATCTTTTAGATTTCTAAAAAACGGCATGAAGAGGGCTAATCATGAAAGTAATTTCTGCCGCTCGAAACTTGTGTTGAGATCACACAGTGGTTTGGTACAATATAATATATTAATAAAATAAAGTATAAATCAATAATAATCTACGGAAGTCAACTCATCAAATAACAGCTCTCCAAGTTTATTATGATTAGTTTTTTTAAAATGAAACACCCCCGATAAAAAGGTCTTAGCGACCAAAAAATGTCATATTATGAGTGGGATTTTGAGAAAAAGTGCCCGAAATATGCTCAGTGCCCCTCAGGGTCGTTAATTAGGACTCCTTAATATTTTGAGCTCTTATATCTTTTTATTATTTGTCTGATTTTCTTCTTAACCTCCTCACACCTTTCGACTATCTGAAGGCAAAAAAATTTCGGGAGCCAAACACGCGCAGAAATAACTCGTCACAGACCTACAATTAAAATTGTCATGAAGTTTGCAATTTTATTTCCCCAAAAATATTGTTGAAAATATTATACCGATTATCCGTTCGAAGTTATTTTCCTAAACCTTTTTTTTAGGATTTTTCGCAAAAATTTTTAAAAAATTAATTGTTGTGAAAACGATACATATATCAAAAATTCTGAGGAAACCATTTTTAGGAAAGTATTTTGAGGATTCTTTTGATATAAGTTTTATGTTTTCTGCAGTCTCTATAGGGAAGAAAAAATTTCACAAGTGATTTTATGAAACCAAAATAATGAAAAAAAAATATTTTTTCAAAAATTCATTTTCGACAAGACGATAAACGGCATTTCACCCAATAAAGCCGACAAAGACAAATCGACCAAGTGTAGAAAGATAAGGTGTACTGATTTGATTTTCAGCTTAATTAGCATATTTTTGGAAATTATTCGAATGTGGACACCTTATTTACTTCTGGGGAGGTACTTTGGTTTGGAAAAGAATCATATCCAACTCAAAATTACAAGCCAAAGTTAATTTTTTTTCCCTTTTCCAGAAAAGTCGGTTTGATCTTCAAACTTTGAAGAAACGAAATTTGATAAGTGAACATCATTTATGGCTTCTAGAGTTACTTTTTGCCAGAATTTTGTTATGGCAAAAATAACACTTAAATTTGTAAGTTGAAAATTGGACCCTCTTCAAATTATCGGTTAAATATTCCTCGTTGTTTTATCTCTGGACGAAATGTTTGAAGTCTCTCTTAAAAGCTGACAGTCAGTACATTACTAAACAGTATGTGACGGATCTGTATTAATAGTGGAATGTATCAAAACCTGAATTTTTATTTTAGGGTTCGCCGATAAAAAAGGGCAGAAAACTGAAAGTCGACTTTCAATCCGATCGGGTTAACTTTAAAATCTCGTGGCTCAAATCGAACTATTCAGTAAGTTTTAAAAGCAAGACTTTCATAAAAAGTATCTTAATTGTTCAATTTTGCACTTTCATAAAAGTATCTATTGTTCAATTGTTGCCCTAATTGATTTTTTTTGCTTTATTTTATTTGATAATTTTTTTCCAAAACTCATATATTACGAATCAAAAGTTCCGCTTAGTAGTGTAAAAGCAACGGCTTTTGTATGTTTTCGAGAATTGTCATCCGATTCAAGGAATTCCAAAATGTAATGCTAGGGTCAATAAGTTTGATACAAGCATTTTTTTTAGGTTTTCTAACTAGATAACCGGTGACTGGTAATCAGCAGGTGATGTCTGGTGTAAAAAAATAACCAAAAATTTATTTGAAAGTACCCACATTTAAGGTATACTTTGGTCAGTTCAGAAAGCGTAACTAACTTTTGATTTGCTGATTTTGCGGTCAACCGGTTATTGAATGAAAAACTACCAAAATTGCGATGTATCAACTCATTGAATGAGATGTACATTCTTGAACATACAAAAGCGTTCTGCTAGTAACGTTTCTTATCTAACTTTTATCTCGCCATTAACTTCTGAGTAAATAATTACGATCACCTACTGTGACTTAGTATGGTGATTTACTTTTTGTGGCTGGTTTGTCTCGCTCAGATAAGTCACATGCGTTTTGGAGATGGTTAAAAAAGTAACAAAAATTCAAAATTTCAGCAAAACGCAAAAATCTTTTAAAGAGGCTGCACTGACACTTACATAATTATGCATCATTAGGACTGAGGGTGAATCACTGCAGAGTGATATCATTATTTTTGGTTAACTCCACGGGGTTGCCAACTTTTGTCAAAAATTTGCACAAAAAGTGGTAATATGGTCGTTAATTATTAGGTGGACTCAACATAGTCTTGGCGAACGGATATCACCCCAGTTTAGAACGACCTAGATTCGTATCATAATGCCGAAATTATAAATATTTAAGACATTAGCAATTCTTCTCATGCATATTTTTCACCTCCAGACTTACAATTTCAAGGGCAGAATACCGGGCCGAAATACCGCACGTTGCAAGGGTCAGGGACTGTGGCCATCTATCATGATTGTCCAACCGTATATTCACCTATGCACACGCAGCTTAATCCTAGTGGCCCGACAATCTCTGGCCCCGTAGTGTCTTCTCGGCATGCGTGGCCAGACGATTTTTTAATCAAGCATATACCGAAGATTATTATTAAATAATATTTTTTCAATGGTAATCATTATTTAAAAAATTCTCTACAGTCCTATAGAAAACAATGTCGGAAAAGATTTATAAAAAGTTACCAAGTGCACTAGAAATTAAAACTCTGCTCATTTTCGAAATTCTCACAAAAAAGTGCATATTAACACGAATTCAGGTTATTTGACATTTTAAATTTGAAATATTAAGGGGGGTGGTCGTCGCTTTGAAGGCAAATGGGGTTTTAATGCCGCACTTGTAGCATAAAATACAATCGTCCGGACCAACATTATTTTCTGATATATTTAACCAAAAATCTTGCATCTAATAATAAATCAAATGCTGATGGCTCGTCAATCAGAAACGTGCTACCAAAATACGATTTTTTTTCAAAATGTATCTTCTCCCTGAGTTTTTTATGGTAAACAATGTTTATAACTCAATTAACCGGATAGAACGTGAGCAAAACACCACAGTTAAGTTTGAAAATTCTTGAATTTCTCTCAGTATCACAAAAACTGTATTTTGGACCCTGTTTAGGGGTCTTATCAAAATGTATCTCTCCCTGGATTAAAAGTCACACCTGTTCGAGACCTAGATTAAATGTGCAGCTGAAGAGTCGTGCAAAACACCAAAGTTGCGTTTGTCTATTTTGATCGTTGTTTCTTTAAATGTGTTTAAATTTCCAAAAATAAGAAATTCAACTTTTTTTCATACTGAAATATTTTGAACTCATCAAAAAGTGCTTTCCTAGCCATGTTATCCAAAATAAAACGAGTAACCAAAAGCTTGAATTTCCAAATTATAAAAAAGGCATAAAAGTAAAATTCGAAAATTTGTTGTTTCTAGAGCCTCATTTTGCGACGACCACCCCCTTAAACCGTCACCAACTTGGGTATTCAATCTTAAAAAAAAATGAATGTTTTTATTAAAATTTTGACAAAATCAGCTTCATAAAAATAAAAAAATAACTATTTTTGATGACAAATTTCAAGCCCAATTTCAAGTTAGCCGTAGACTCTACGGCGTAGAGGCTTGTGAGTACCCTCAAAAGAATCGGAGAGGTCGACTTTCTAATGAAAATATTAGCAACTATGAGTCAATTATGTACTGAACGGTCACTAAAGAGTGAAAATGGTCAAATTTTTGAGATTTCACAGGGGGACTGTTGCTCTCTGGCGACCTTTCAGTACATAATTGACTCATAGTTGATAATATCTTCATCAGAAAGTTGACCCTTCCGATTATTTTGAGGGTACTAACGAGTCTCTACGATGAACTTGAAATGTACGGTAATTTGATATACACAATATACGGTATTTTGTAATAGTACTCAAATTACATAATAAAAATTTGGGGAGGAACTTCAAACGTTTTTAAGACTTTTTTCTCATTACACCAAAGTCCGAATAAAATCACGTGACGAAATAATT
>SCLH01001429.1:468817-479031 GCA_004367855.1 Oikopleura vanhoeffeni
TAAAAACCAAGAGGGACCTTCTTTCAATATCGTTTCCTCAGAAACCTCCATTTTAATCTCGAATATGAGAGGAGACAGTCAACCGCGTTTTAACTAAGTCTTAAATCAGGCTTTCATGAATCATAAGTTACTAAAAAAAATTATGATGTTCTGAGATAAACTAGAAAATCTTTCAATTTTATTTCTTTATATTTTTGTTTAAACGATGGAAATTACTATTTGAGAAGCTTGGTTTAATTTATTAACATTACATTGCAAATGGCTTCTAAAAATTTCACTACGTCTGAAATGTCATGAAGCCGCCCTAAAATATCAATGTGCAGAAAATGTTGAGAAGCCGCCCTAAAATATCCAATTGGCCAGAAATGTGATGAAACGCCCTAAATTATCAATCATGGCAGAAATGTGATGACCGCCCTAATCAAATTTGCCTCTCCAAGCCTCATTTGGGCAAAAATTGATGACGCCGCCGTTGAATTTCAAATGTTGCTCTTCCAAGCCTTCATTTTTGGGCAGAAATGTTGATGAAGCCCGCCCTGAATTCAAATATTGCCTCTTCCAAGCCTTCATTTGTTGGGCAGAAATGCTTGATGAAGCCGCCCTAAATTGGAAATGTTGCCCTTCAAGCCTCATATTCTGGGGGGAAAGAATTATCGTGCAAATGTCGACCAAGCCGCTTTTTATCGTATTAATTGATAAAATGTTATATATAAAATATGACTTGGATCTGTTCCTTCATTTTCTATATTTGTTCGTTTGATGACAATTGATTCAAAATAATCGGGAATAATTTGCGTATCTGAAATTGAGCCGAATGAACCATTTCCATGAGAAAACACCAAATAATTGTCAGAAACATTTGATATCAAATTAAGAGAAAAAAGAGGTACATCGCTTTTTATTTTATTGGATAACTCTAAAATATTTGATTCGAAAAGCTGATTCTCAGCGACATAAAGTTCTCTACGGGTTTTGCCATGTAATTAATTTTGAGTATAAACAGTCACTGCCAAAAAGATAAAGCAGTGAATATTTTCTTATTTGAAAATTGGTCATTTTCGGTAAAAACGGGCAATTTTCCTTATTTATCGTATGATTAAATTGATTAGGGGCCCGCGGCTTAATTGGGTAGCAACTGGCTACTAGCCAGCCAATCATATTCTTGCATTTTGCAACATTTAAATAGTCACGATCTGTCAGCTATAAGCCCTCAATCTATATCGAAGATTATTTTTTGGAATGCTTTCTGACTCCGCGTCATAACTGTGATGTCAGAAAAGATAATGACCAATCAAATCAGACGATTGTCAGACGATTGGTCACTATCTTTTCTGACATCACAGTTTTGACGCGGAGTGAGAAAGCATTCCAAAGGACTATCTTCAACATATCAGTTTTTCGTGATTTCAAATGGACTTCCTCCGGATCTAAAAAATATCCAAATTCTTCGAAACTTAGCATGTTACTGATTTGGATCATTTTCATAGTCGTTTGGAGTCCAAACTTTGGACACGAGAAAAAAGTCGAGCAAAAGTAGCACTGGACGCGATAGGACGAAACTTACGTCCCCCATATTTTCAACAAATAAAAAAAGTAAGCCTAATGTGGGACTTGAACCCACGACCGTTGGATTAAAAGTCCAACGCTCTACCGACTGAGCTAACCAGGCTATGCTGTCGTAAATAATTAATACGTATAGAAATCGTGAGGTTTTTTATTGAGTAATAATTTTCAACCATTATTAAATAATAAAGATATTTTTAATAATAAATATCAATTTATTGATTTGTAGTTTATCTAGCATGGAGTTCGTTTTATACCCCACCAAATTAATGAATCAAAACTCACAAGTATATCTTTTCCCCAACCAAAGTGCCTCTCAGTAGATAGGTTCACTGAACATGGTTCAGTGTTCTGAAACGGGATTAATCGTCGATCTCGACCCCTTTTCGTTTCTGCGTCGTATCTTTTTCCCGATCCCGTTCCGATTTCGTTTCAAAGCACTGAATGGGGTGTCCACATTGTTTACATTTCGTCGTTAAAAACGATTTATCCGATTGAGTTCTTACATTGTAGATAGGACAAAATGACCATAAATAATTTATAGAAAATTATCAAAAATCGGAACATTTTTTTTCAAAAACATTTACGATTAATTATAAGTTTCTGAAACCAAGAATTGGAAAAATGCTCCGATTTGTACCATTTTTTTTTCTCAATATATGTGTGGTCATTTTGAGCTATCTAAGAACTCAATCGAGTATGTCGTTTCCAATAACCGAAAAGTAAACGGTGTGGAGTCCACACTGTGGACAGCCTTTTTACTACTGCCTTTGTACAGAGAGGAACTTTGATTGAGAAAAAATTATAAAAGTAAAAATTTTTATCAATTTTCCAAAAAAACCCATCCCAAATGACATAATCCACTGGTCTAGTAATGCTGGAGCTACATGAATAAGTTGATTTTGTTGTATGTCAAAAATCAAATTTTGAAGTTCTTCAGAATTTTTTAGATAACAAGTGATCGGAAACGAATGATTGTCCATTGGGCCATTGTTCCAAAAACCAGCTGACCAGTCAATACCCCATTTATTTCCAACTATAAGTTCCACGACTGATCCATCTTGAAAAACAGTTAATAAATAATGAAAATTTATTGTTTGCGATTTAATTTTGAATGAAACAATTTTTTTCAATTTTATTGTACAATTTTATTGTAATAATTATTGCAATTTTCGACATCCAGTTTTCATCAGTACCCTGAATACGACTAATTTTCAGTACGGTGTTTACTCGTAGGGAACTGATGAAGACTTGACGTCGAAAGTTATCAAATTATCTCCGCTCTGAGACGCATGAATATCCCTTTATCACACTTTGGTTAGATTGCGTAGCCACAACGTTAAAAGGAGTAGTGGCTACGCAATCGAACCAAAGTGTGATAAAGGGGTATGAGACGCATGAATATATGGGCGCACTTATACTTATTGGCCATAAGTTATGCTTATTTTTCATGAAATATAAGCAGCTATGGTTAATTCTGTATTGTAATAATAATGGTAGAGGAGATTTTTGATTGCCATAAAAATATTTTTTTGAAAAATTAATTGATATTTATGAAAAAGTGTTAAAAAATATACGACTGATCCTTGACTTATAATATGTGAGACTGTTAGTTCAACTTTTTTAGGATGAAACAAAAAAATTCTTTTTAAAAACCTGGTTAAAAATATTATTATTGTAAAATTGCTATATATTTAAAACTAACGATAAAATTACTGTATCATTAACCGTGTTACCCGTAACTAATTGTAGCCAAGCTGTCCCATTAGATTGCAAATAAACGAAAATAATAATAATGCACGAGACATTATGCATATTCCCTATTCACACTTTTGTTGATATCCCGGCCCTGATTAGGAAACGTAGTGTGTTTTTTAGTAGTAGGGCCGGGATATTAACAAAAGTGTGAATAAGGAATATTTGCATAATTTTAAAATCAGTTCTTTTATTTTTTGTCTCTTGACAGTTTATTTAAAAACCTGTTAAGTAAAAACGGTCTTCGGTAAAAACATTTTCGAAAATTGCACAATTTTCTCAAAAATGAATATAAATTTTATTAAAAATGCCATAACTTTTTTTCTGAGTTTAACTTTCCGAGAAAAATCTTAGAAGTGTCTGAAATTTCATAAAACTGTCCGAAATACATTTTCAATAATTTACTTATTTTGAGCTCGAGTAGAGTTAACTAAAAGTTTTGCAAATACGTATAGATTTTCAATATAATCCGTTAAAAAAGGTAGTTGTTATTTTGCCCGTCGAGCGTTCGTATGTTCGTATTTGACTCTTTTTAACTTATAGGCAAATATATTCTGCATGTGATCTAAAATAATTTGTTTGTAGAGATAATCGTTAATTCGTCAAGGATATTGTTATTATTATACAATTTGTATTCAAAAGCTCAAAATGCGGTAACCCCAATGGTGGTAGCCCATACGTAGTTGTACAATGAATGAATGAATTTATTAACTTTAACTTCGCTTGGCTCATTTTCACCCCAGTGAGTGAATCCAGGAATCATAGGAGAGACACCGAGAAAAGTTGATCCCAAATCAGCCAGATAATTATTTTCTTCGATCGATAAAGGTATTGGTAGAATTCCAAGTAAACTAGAACACCACTGATATCGGGTGCAGTAAAGTGATTGACAAAAATTTGACCAAATTAATATTCAACTTTTTACGCTCAAGTTATGAGAAAAGTTCAAAAAATAAATTTTACAACATAATTCTCGTTTCTTCCTTCCCCCCCCAATTCCAAAAATTGGGCAAAAAAATCGATTCAATATTATAAGTCTTTAGTACAGACTGTACTAAACTGTACTGTACAGTCCTCGCTCCCTAACTGGAACACTTACCAACCGAAAAAAAGTGTTCTAGTCAGCGAGCTGTGTTTCAGTTTAGGCTAACCCCTAATCTTTTGCCTAGAAAGCTACATTGCAGATTTAAATTGCTTTATTTTGTGGTTAACTCGTTGACTTGATTTCTGCCATCTAGCTGCCATTCACCGTTTAATCGCATTTTACGACCCTTAATCATTAATGACAAGATCAGTTATAAAGTAATCAAGAAATTTAAAAACAAAATACCGTTTGTGCTTTTTTTTTTTTGAAAATTTACTGTATTACAGTACTTATTTTTTGCAAAAAATTTTGGAATCACCAAATAAAACCTATAATCGTGATCAGAAAAAAAATTCTAAGACTTTTTTTTCCATAACACCATATCTCAAAAATGATCACGTGACCGTATATTCAAGAAATAATATCGACCAAAATAGTACTGTTTCTTTCAAAAATTGCTTAAAACACTTTTTGAAAAAAGTAAGGAACATCTTCAAAAAATTTTAAGATTTTTTTCCCATTACACCAAAGTTCAAAAACAATCACGTGACCTTCAAATTAAGAAATAAGGTTTTGGTTCAAGTAAGCATGTCTCAACTCACGGACGAAACTTGGAGGGTAAATAAACATGATCAAATTTTTTGACTACACGGCATTTTCCAAAAACGTCACGTGATCTTATTTTTCAAGAAATGAGGATTAATTTATGACATATTCCAAATTTTATTTTTCAATTATTTCGTCACGTGATTTATTCGGACTTTGCTGTAATGAGAAAAAAGTCTTTAAAACGTTTGAAGTTTATCAACAAATTTTTTCCACGTAATTTGAGTACTTTTTAAAATTACTGTATATCTTGTACCATATATCAAATTACCGTCAATTTCTAAGGTCATCTTAGAAACTTGTAAGTACCCTGAAAAGAATCGGAAGGGTTGATTTTCTAATGAAAATATTAGCAACTATGGGTCAATTATGTACTAAAAAGTCGCCCGAGAGCAAAAATCCCCCTGTGAAATCTCAAAAATTGGCCATTTTTTGATCTCTAGTGACCTTTTAGTACATGATTAACCCATAGTTGCTAATATTTTCATTAGAAAGTCGACCCTTTCGATTATTTTCAGGGTACTTTCAAGTCTCTACGATGAAAATGACCTCGAACTTTGACAGGTCATTGTGGTTGACCAGGTGGTCGGTTTGCTCTAAATGGAAAAAAACAGAGCGATATTATTACTGCTCTTTTGTTTGTAACTGGAGGTCATTTTCGCGACTTTTTTTTCTTATCCCCATTAAATGCTTTTTTATTCGTTAAAATTTTTTTTTGTTAATTCTTTAGCAAATTGGCTGAATTGTGATTTAAAGTAATAAAACATATATGTTGATAATGAAACGGACCTTATATGGCTCGATTTATGAAAATGGCAGCTAGATGGCAGTTATCAAATCTGGGTACAGACTCACTTCAGAAGTCTACAAGTTAAATTTGAAAGTAAATGAAAAAAACGTTTTGTGTATAACATACATTTTTGTGTACTAAACATTTTTGCGAAAGACAAAAACGCAGCAAACGAGATAACCCAGGCTGTACATTTATGTTTTTTTAGAAAGGGACTTCTTAATTCCAGGCGAGGTTAAGCTCTAATAAAATTTGACAATTTAAACATGAAACCTAAAAATCCACGCAGAATGCTCCTGAAATTTTTTTAAATTCTAATTTTTTATATGCTAATATGAGTTATCACTGATAACTTATAAGTGATATTTTGATCACGTTAGATTTTTTGAAATATAATTTAGTCCAATATCTAGAATTCTAAAGTGTAATAATCAAAACAATTCTCATCTTGTGAGCAATTCTTGATAACAAATAAAAAAGTTTGTTAGAAAATTTTATTCAGCAATTCTGCTTTATGGGGCCGTTCAAAAATATATCTTTAAGTTTAAAAAGTACCTTTTTTACTGTTTTAGTTAAGGACACATTGAGTCAATGTGTCCTTAACTAAAACCGTAAAAAAGGTATGTCAATGTCATTGACCAACCCCAAAAAGTGTTCCAGTGAGGGCGCTGTGTTCCAGTTAGGTAGCGAGGACTGTATCTGAACTTCAGATATAAATTCACTATCATAGCTATTGTACCCAGTTTTAGTGCTTCATAGTATGAAATTTCTTTTGAATATCGAGCAAATGTTACATGAATTCCATCTGAGAAATATTTATCTCCTTTAAATTAAATAATTTTTAAAAACTAATACAAAATAGAGTACAACGGAAGTCTAAATATAAATTAATGTTTAACCAGTGATCTCGATGGCGAATAAAAATTATACAACCTTCATCTTGGATACCGTTATTTTTGGTCAGTCACTATTTTTTCGAACACCCCCCACCCAGTTTTGTTGCTGCCATTTGAGAACGGAACAATATTCGCAAACCAATTTTTGCATCCAACGGCCAAGTTAAAATTTTAAATTTTTTTTTAATTCTTTACCGGATGTCCGGTTATACCGGAAATTGACCGGTAAACATTTTAAAAGTCGATTCTGGGAAAAGCGTACATCCTTCGAAGCCATTTTTTTGGCAATCAGAACAACTTTTTGCCAGAATTTATATGGAAATTGTTTTTGAAATTTGACACCACTAAAATTGATTGAAAAACACAGCAGGAGTCGGCACATTTGATTTTTTGGATCGGATCAGTAGCCTTCTCGAAAAAATTGGATCCAATTGTGCCGACCCCTGGTCCACAGGTCTCCTGGCTTAAAAGATGGCCAAAACTGGTTGGGTTTTCTGAAAAAAAAATAACCTTAGGAGAATCAACCAATCAGCGGCATTATTTAGTCGAATATATAGCCAGGTACAATCGAAATCTCTCCCCGCAAAATAACGGTTTCTCTGATAAGAAATGTACACGAAGTTTTACTAGGAAATTATATGAAAAATAATGGAAAGTCAGTTTTCTTGTGACGATTTGAAATAAGGAATTTAAAAAAAAAATCGGTTTTTATGTGTTCAAGCTATCTTGTGGAGAATTTTTTTCTGGTTCAAATTCCTTATTTCAAATCGTCTGTTAAAATGGTTTACTATTCACTCTCTTTATTAAAAAAGACATTTACACATTTCATTTTTATCTAAGGCATGAAAAAATTTAAATTGGAACTTTATACCTGAGCTCATAAAATCATCGGAATAAACTGTTTCAGTCAAATTGACTAATTCTGCAGTTGTTTTTAAATTTTCTTGAAATTCCAAATCAGTAACTTCTATTTTAGAAGTAAATTCCGCATCAGCAGCTTTTTTAACGCTACTTTCCTCATTTATTTCATTTGCTGCAAAAGGAATTAAATGATTCACGTGATTGAAAATTTCCGCGGTTTCTTCGAGAATTAATGTCTGTTCCAGTTTTACGCAAATTTGAAGGCAATTTTCTTTGACAGATTCCCTAATGTAAGCCTCGCAATCAGTGATAGTTTCGCAAGAAATACAGAATCCAGACATAAAATATTTAAAGTCACAAAAAAATCTCTCAGGGCATTCATAATCAGCATCGCAGCCTATTCAAGGTTATAATTTTCAAAAATAAATTTTTACAAACCGATGTTGTTTAAAATCATAAACTTTCCGATATTTGCGTTTGAAACTTGGAAATAAATCAAGATATATATATTTTTTAACATTTTACAGAATAAAGTGAATGCGGATTTAAAGAAAATTGCCAGAATTTCAAAGCGGAAAAAGTGTGATGAGTAATAATTGTAGGAAATGCAAGTTTCATTTGAATATGAGAACTGTTCGTCTAGACTGGGTAAACCCTGAGTCAGGGTCTCTCACGCGGTTCCTATATTACTTTATAAATAAATTTGAATATTTTGCTCTTTACCGCCTATTGTATCAAATTTCAAAATTTTGAAATGATTTTTTTGTTTTCCAATATCAAATTACGTAAGAAACTGAGAGTTCTGACATTTAAAACATTCTTGCTATTATATTTGTCAAAATGAATTAATCGCACGGACTAATTATAATATGGTGAAAATCAGTGGAACTGAACCCAGAAAAATAGTAAGAACTCTTTTTACTGAGCCGATTGATACTTATTTTTTTTAAGCTAGTTTATGGTGAGGTTTAAAACACATTTTAATAATTGGTTCATTTTCGAAAAAAAAAATTGGTTCATTTTTCAGCCATATTTCGTAGCTAAAGGGAAGATCAGAGGTTTTGATGCGTTTTGGGTTGAATAAGGAGATTCTCCACTGTTTTGTTTCAGAAATGATGAACTACAGTACAGAGGGCCCAATATCGCCGAATTTGCCAACATCGCCGATGCAATTTCACGATTTTAACTCCTACAATCCGGAACAACTTCTGGACTCACAGTCTTTTCACGGTCACGCGTGACCATGGTGTTTAAATCTAGCGTATAACCTTCGTTTCATTATCAACATATATTTTCCACTTGATTATATGGTAATTCTGATAATTTCCTACAATCGTATCAAAACAAAATGTGAAAAAACTAATTTGAAGGCATCAAATGGCGATAAGAAAATATAAAAATCTCTTTTTTTAGCACGATTCACACAATTAAGGGTATAATTGATACGCATTAAGGCTAAATTTGACATTTTCAAATTTGCAGTATCAAACCGTCACCAATTTGGGTGCTGAAACTGCAAAAAAAATTGCATGTTTTCATTAAATTTTTACAAAATCAGCTCTTTAAAAATAAAAAGAACTATTTTGAATGACAAAGTTCAAGACCAAATTGGTCTGACCAATTTCAAGTTCATCGTATGAGCTTGTAAGTAATCTCATAAGAATCGGAGAGGTCGATTTTATAATGAAAATATTAGCAACTATGGGTGAATTATGTACTGAACGGTTACTAGAGATCAAAAAAATAGTCAAAATTTTGAGATTTCACAAGGACATTGTTGCTCTCTGGCGACCTTTCAGTACATAATTGACCCATAGTTGCCAATATTTTCATGAGAAAGTCGGCTCTTCCGATTTTTTGAGGGTACTTACGAGTCTCTACGATGAACTTTGAAATTTACGGTAATTTGATATACGGTAAACAATATACGGTATTTTGAAAAAGTACTCAACTTACGCCAAAAACATTCCAGGGTCAACTTCAAACATTTTCAAGACGTTTTTTTGTTACGGTACAGTCCAAATAAAATCACGTGACGAAATAATTGAAAAATAAGGTCTGAAATATGTCATATATTTATCCTTATTTCTTGAAAAATAAGATCACGTAACCTTTTTGGAAGATATCATTATGTTCAAAACTCTTAAATTAGGTGTTTATTACCCCACAAATTTTGTCGGCTAAATCTGACTACTATTTATGTACTTGACCCAAAACCTTATTTCTTGATTGAAAGGTCACGTGATCGTTTTTGGTCTTTGGTGTAATGGAGAAAAAGTCTTTAAAATTTTTGAAAAACCACTTCCCTTCTTCCAAAAATTGATTTAAGTAATTTTAAAAAAAAAACAGTACTATTTTTGCCAACCTTATTCCTTAGATATACGGTCACGTCATCATTTTCGGGCTATGGTGTAATGAGAAAAAAGTCTTAGAATTTTTTTTGATTCTGCTCCAAGTCTTTTTTTGATGATTTAATTTTTTTTTGCAAAAAATAAGTACTGTAATACAGTAAAAATTTCTAGAAAAAAAACGCACAAACGTCAATTATTTAAATAGTCGATCTATCACTTTGTAAATGTTTCATAATGAATGATTAAGGGTTCTAAATTGCGATAAAACGGGTCATGGTCACGCGTGACCGTAAAAAGACTGTGGGAGT